>VDFB02013320.1:0-22061 GCA_007258455.2 Sequoia sempervirens | reverse complement strand
ATATCACAAAAATACCTCTAGACATGTATCAAAATAAGTAAAAATTTCCTCCTACATTAGGGGATGTCAAAATAAATATAAAATATTTTAATAATTATACTTGTAATCGCTTATTAATAAATTATATCATACATCATTTTAATCACATAATAAAGAAATAAATATACATATGTAGAGGATACAAAAATAAAAAGAGGCTACTCACATGGATCTTGATCCTTCTAGGAAGTACCTAGATTGGTATATTTCGTGTAGGACTCTATGTTGGTGTTGGGACCTTCACCTCTCTCATTGTATATTTTCAACAATCCCACTCACTCCCTCTATAGAATTATTTACTTTGTTATTAGAGTTCTCTTAATCTTCTAAATTGACCTCTTATTTATAGGAGCATAATATGAATCCTCCTCCTCTCTCTATTGTAATAATAGCCTAGTTCCTCCAACCTATCATCATGTACCTCCCCCCTTTCCCATGTAATAGATACCTCAGGTGTTAAATGGTTCCATCTTGGTCTCCTTATTGATGCATTTCTATCCTTCCACATCCATCTATATAGTATCAAAATATAGGTAATTTTTTGGTTATCATCTCCCTTAATTGCTAAAGAACCCATTATGCAAGGTACATCTCATTTTGCCTCTCTATGTTTATTAGTAAAGTGATGATTATACAAGAATCCTAAATATTTTCATCCTTCTCCAAAATAAATCTCATTTTTATAAAAGGATCAATAATAATTTCTCCTTTAATCATGACTACAATTATTATGACCACTGTAATGAATCTAGGTGGTCTATACCGTCTCATTATTTAAGGTGTGATCAAGTATTGGATATGCATTCCTCCTGGTAGGGGATGAAATGTGTCGAGATATATCCCATGAGCAAGGATGGGTGGATTATTATCTACGATCACATCTTAAAAATCCTATAGATGTCATGGTATGTGTTTCTTAATACATATATTCCCATACAAACCTCTTTCCATGTATTATCAACTCTCCTATAATAGACACCTTACTAAAATTTCATATGATATATACCCAAGTGTTTCCAATTGGAATTGTTATAATTATATTTTTATGGTATTCTAGATATTCATAATAGTTTTCATAAATCTACCAAATAGACCCATTCTTGACATTGAACCTACATAATTCTAGGTATCTACAATGAAAGAAACCCATATCACTCTCACTCGCACTCTCCTATCTTATGGATATAATAGAATGAAGTTTTCTTCCAATGTTTTAGATCCCTATTGATCATGTAGGTGTCATAGAGAGTGATCATCCACTCTTCATAAACTTGTAGAAACCAAAAGGTTTTATATTAGGTGTTCCAATAAGTGAAAACATTACAAAAAGATCTACTCGATGGTGACAACAGAGGGTTTTTTAAGGCAACCAAATTTCATTTTAAGGTCCTAAGACAAAATGAATGCTTTAGTGTTAAGGGTTTAGATTTTAGAGTTCATGGTTTAGGGTTTAGCAAACTTAGGGTGAAGTTTGGGTGGCCCTTGGAATAATGGACTTGCAAGTTAGTCCCAATTGGAAATAGATTGTACACTTGGATTTATGAATTTGCTAACTAAATTTGCAAACAAACATTGATAAAATTTATGAATTGTAACTATTCTTTAACATATTGTTTTCTAATCTAATTATAATTTAACATTGAAACTAAAGTTTAACATATTGTTTTCTCCATACAATGCAAATGAAATTTAAAACATTTAAGCAATGTCGAATTTCTTCTTGAGCTTCCAAAATTAGTTTTCAAAATAAAAATGATTTGTTTGATTTCAATTTAGGGTTTTGTAGAAAATTTTTTTTGTATGATTTGAATTGTGGCTCCAAAAGTTCGGGATTAGGCTCTAAACGCACCTTTTTCACTCACCTTCTAGGCTCTCAGCCCAGCAATTTTTTTCTTTGCCCTTGTTCAACTGTGGCTCCCCAACCTTTCTTATCTGACCCAAAAACTTAGGGTCTCCAAATAAATCTTTGTTCTAAAATAACTACCTTCTTTTCCATTTCATTCAGAACATTGGGTTTGCATTTTCTTATCCATTTCCACAATCATTCTACTATAACAGGAAATAAAATGCTCAAAACATTAAATAAATTTAAAAAAATGCTAAAATAAGTTATTCTATTGACAATTTCAATAAAAAATGGAAAAATGCAAAAAATGGGGGTAGATGGGTACCTGGGGACTATTTGTGGAGGTCGCTTTTGCTCACAACTTGGGATCCCATGCACCAGTAAAATGCAGTTTGTTCATTTTTTTAAAAATAAATACCATTATAAAACGGGATCCCCATTATTACAAAATCGGGATCCCGTTTCGAAATAATCAGGATCTCATCCCTTGTCTGTCAGTTCAAGACCCTTAAACAAATAGGATCTTGATTTTTAAAAAGCAAGATCCTGAAGCTAAACGGGATCTCGATTTTTAAAAATTGGGATCCTGTTTATAAAAATCAGGATCCTGTTTTTGCAATGCCAATTTCATTTTTTGGCTAAGGAAAAAAATTCCATGCTTCATGGACTCAAATTTGTGCACTTAACCATATATAATTTATATGTATTATATATACATTTTGGAAAAAGCAAAAAATGTCCTCCCGACAAAGATGCAAAAAAAAGTAGGAAATTAGGCAAATTGGCAAGTTCGCGAATAGGGTTTTCTACAAAGAGGATGATGCTTAGAGGATCGATGAATCTTCTCCACATGGATTTGTTAGTGATGATAACGTGCTTCTCAACATTGATCTTTCATTGGAGTCCAGGGCGGACTGCGACATGTTGGAGGTGCTAGTGATCATGTGTCGATTCATTGGCAAGTGGATGGCTAGAGAAAAAAATAGGGCATGGATCTCTAAGAACTGGATGGCACACGAAATCGTGAAATTTTTTCCAAATGGGTTCTTCATGGTTTTCTTCTGCTCCTCCGAAGAACACGATAAGGTGTTGCAAGGTGGCCCATGGATGATGGAGGAAATACCTCTCTACACGCAAAAATGGCTACACAATTTTGACCCTATTAAATTGAAACCCTATGATCGCTTGATTTGGATTCACCTCTACAACCTACCAATGGAGTATTGGTCTGAGGATAGTCTTTCAAAGATCAGAAGAGCATTGGGCTCCTTGGTTGAGATGGACACTGATATATTGGAAGGGGATTCTTATTTATATGTGTGTCTGAAAGTTGTTGTGATTGATAGTTTGTTGGAAGTAATTCGTCTAGGTGTCGATGGTGTGCATTAGGAGCAAAGGATCAAAATTGAGGAAGAAAAAATGTTCTACCTGAGGTGTAGAAGATGGAATCACAAAGAGGAATTATGTTGAGTTAAACTGAAATCTGTAAAGACCTAGGTCCAAAGAAACCACAAGGAAACAAGCAATACCCCTCTGCCTGTTCAGACTGTGGATGGTGAGAAGGGTGTGGGTGTAGCCTTTGGCCCTTTGCCCCCTCATAGGGTAAGGGAAGATTTCACTCCACCACTTGTCAATGGTGGGGGTTGCTCTGTGGAGAAAGCAACAAAGGAAACCTTAGAGAAAAAGAGCTTGGGGAAGGAAGCTCCTCTTCCATCTGTCGATCACCCACAACAAATTATGGTCGAGGAAATATCAAGTCAGAGTCCAGTGGTCTGCACAAAGCAAGTGCAGGGTGTAAAAGTGCGCCACGATTCAAGAAGGGATGACCATGAGGACATGGCTGATACAGAGGATCTAGACTTAGAGGATGGTTTCTTTGGAAAAGATGAATTAGGGGGGATTGATCCAAGGCACATTAGCCAAGTGGCAACTAGGTTGTTGGGTCAAGCCAGTAAAGGGATGGGCAGAAAATCCAACAAACATAAAAGGGAGGAGGTTGCGTCCGATCTCAGATTGAAAAACATTAAGCAATTCTTCTCGACTTCCACGGGAGACTTGTCCTCCCTTGGAGGATAATGAGGTTCTTCATCTGGTTTGCTTGGGGTCGAACGAACCTAACTTTGACGCTTGGTCAAGTGTCATCTGGATAAGGTTCAAATCCCATAATGGATTGTGGGATTACAGTAGGGAGAAAGCAGCCGTGGGTGGTCAACAAAGGTAGTAGTGATAGTGGATCTCACCTCAACTTGCACCAGTGGAGTGAAAGCTTAAAGTCGACAGTTATGACACCATCAGGATCACTTGAGCAGTGGTGGGTAGTAGCGGTGGATTAGGAGGGTAGCAGTGACAGTGGATCTCGCCTCAACTCGCTTCGGTGGAGTGAAAGCTTGAAGTTGGCAGTTATGACACCATTGGGAGCACTTGAGTAGCGGTGGGTAGCAATGGTGGGCTTGGTGATACTGGGGGTGAGGTCCCTCATATGTGGCCTCACTGGTTCATAGCTCCAATCAAAAGCATTGGGTGTTTCCCCTTAGCAATGATTTACCGAGCAATATATATATATATATATATTTAACATAATATATGTTATTAGAATTCGACTATCTCTTATTCAATAGAAGCCAATATATAAAGGTTGTTATAGTCGATAGAGACTATGATAAAGGAGGTTGATAATAGTCATTATTGACTACATATGTTTAATGAAGCTGATTTAATAGCTTATGGTCTTGTTAGTGTAAACCAATTATCATTCTATAAAAAATGTGATAAAAGACATAATAATGTGTTTGAAATTGATTTCTATAATAAGCTTGACTTGGTCAACAACATTAGTAAGAACAACCTTGAATTTTTCAAACGTATTTATCTGTTCAAGTCGATTCATCCTCTAAGAAGTTTGATGGAAACTTGTCATAAAGTGGAAGTTGACTACTTCATTAGTAGTTAAACCGCGCCAAATATGAGGGAGAGATAATGGAAATGGCACCACCTTTGAATCTAAGTTATTGTAGATGTCTTTTCTTTGTGTCAATTTGAATTAAGCATATGCAGATTGAATAAGTCTTTAGATTTTTGTCACTAAACAAGTCGATCTGTAGGTGATTATGCTAAGTATTAGCTTATGAAATTGCCACCTTTCTGCTATGTTTCATGTGTTACTTTCCATGGATCTTGTTGTCCATTAACATGCCTAAACTATAGGCTTTGAGGTGACCAAGTTACTCTATAAATAGCTGAAACATTTCATTTGGAAGGGACACATTCTTCTATAAGATTATACATCTTTTACAAATCCTATTTATGTATTTTCTAGCCATATTTTGTTTTACATTGAGAAAGAGATAGGAAGTGAGCTCATTTAGTTTGTGAGGAGGTTATATTTTGAGAGGAGTAAGCTATCAACTTGAGAGATAGAGTTTATTAGTGACATTATGAGAATTTGTTTACCAAGCTTGCTATTGTTGGAAAAGGCTGCCTTGCTACCATTCGATTGGATAAGCAATAACAGGCATGGGGATCTCTTCTTCTTTATTATTTTACTTTTGAATGATGTGTTTTGCATGCATGGTTGAGATGTCTTTCCCAGTATGTGCATTAGAGAAATTAGAGTGTTTAGAAAAGGAAATTGAATCTTTTATGTTGTTTTCATATTGTGTTTTTAAGTACTCCATAGTAGGAGATGGGTGTTTATCATAGGTATTATATACTAGGCTTGATTGAACATGAAAGGAACATATGGTACACTTAGCTAAGTTATTGATTTAAATAGGAAGGATTTTTTTTACTCCTAGGATGGATAATCTAGTATGGGAGGGAGTTTGTGAACCTACTTGTAAGTAGGGTTATTCCAAGTATATAGGTTATCTCTGGGATGATGGACTATCCATTGAAGGAAACACCTAGCTTGCGTACTTACTAGTTAAGTAGGTTTATTTCAATTAGATTATTATGGTGATAGGTTATTTGAGATGATGGACTATCCATTGAAGGAAATACCTATGCATAGCTTAAGATAGCCTTAAGTCAAATCAACCCTGAGTAGTGTATGTGATAGATGACCCTCAGTAGAACATACTGAATGAAACACTTTGGAAAAAGTAGTGTGATGACCTTTGGCTCCACTATCAATTCGTCATGATCCAATATTACATGCTAGACAAAGATTGTGGGATTACAAGTTCTAGTTATGTAGGACACAACACTATACTCAGTTGGTTGTCGTTATTGATTACTTTACCAATCTCTTCGTCGAAGGGAAGGGCCATCTATCGAATGATAGATGTGTAGGGGATTGTATTATGAGTCTGTGGTTGGCGGAAAAACACCTAAGTGATGCTTCTCCTCCACAACAAGCGACAAAAGAACCAAGATTTGAAAGGAAGGATCCTAGAACATCTTACATGGCTATTTTTTCTAAAGCTCATTGGAGCTGTGTATGTAAATTTATTTATTCTTGTATTGTTGTAACTTGTGAAGTTATTGCAATGAAATGTAATCTTTATTGTAATTCTCAATAATAGAAAGAAATTTTTTATTGCAATGTCTTGTTACCTAATTTACTTACTCGTATGGTGTAAATTTAGAAAATTTTACTGCTTTGAAGGGTTGGCATGTTACATTTAAATCTTCTCAATCACATGATGTTACTTACATCATCTCCTAAAATTCTTATCTAATTTATCATTCCTTCAACTTTTATGAGAAATTCATTAATTGATTCATTTTAATGTTTTGAGAACTCTTCCTTAGTGTTTGCAATTTGGTTGTATGAGCACCTTGATATGCATTTACATGACTATTTCATGCTTGTTTTGAATAAGAAACACCACTTACCCTAGGAAATATTGATTGAATTAGTGCACCTTGAATTAAAAACAAAGATTCATTGTCATTTTGTTCATTTTGCTTTAATTCTCATTTTTGTTGATTATTTAATGTATTAACATCCTTGGGTTCTTTAGGGGACTCACTATTTCCCACAAATCTTTATATTTTAACAAAGTTTGCATTCATGTACTCCAATAAGCAAAGTTTATCCCATCAAAAATAGGAATCAATAACCCAAATGTACCCGCAAGATTTGTCATCTCAAAAAATACAACAAAATGCTTTACACAAAATTAGCCCCCACTATCAACCACAAAAAATAGTTCCTCTTCTCAAACACATATTTGACAATTTCCAATCCTTGTACTTCCTTTAAAAATGATTTGTCTAAATATGTGGCCATTTTCTTTTCCTTTATAAAATAAAATGAATTAAAAGTGCTTTTTATAGAGCAAAAAAAAATATTTACACCTCTTATTTATTTATCCCCTTTTTAATTTCAAAGAAAATTTTTATGTTGTCCCACACAACAACATATTTTGATTCTTTGTAGCAACCTCCTTTCGTTCACAATAACTCTTATCACAGACTCCTTCTTAGATCAACAATGACCAACACATACTTCTTCCCAAACATATAGGTCTCCTCACTAATGTCTTCTAAAAGACTTCTTTGCAAACACACAAGTCTCCTCCTTCCTTGTTCTAATAGCAATTAAAGGTATTAACAATTTACAAACATAATTTCAATGATGATCTACAAATAATCAATACAAACAACATACAAAAAATTTGAAAGCACATAAAAATATCTATTTCACTTGATCATTGATGTAGATGCTACTTATACAAGTTTATATGAAATTGAATAAAATAACTACTACCACCTAATCGATCATAACTATCTGTTAGCAAAAAATTGATTATTAACAATGTTTATTATCCTACAAGGAGCAATCTACTATTGATTTCTTTTCTAGGCTTTGTAGGTACCTTCTAGAGAGTCGAATTTTGTCTAGTGTTGTATCTAATATGCATGCTTCTCTTCATTGTTCTATTATTGGCATTTGTGATATTTTCCTTTTTAGTTAACAAGGGAAGTGGGCACACTGTTCTTGGTAAGAATTTTAAGAAATACCATATCAATGATTTTTCAAGATGGTTGAGAAATTCTATTGAGAAAAGTAGCCACTGGAATCAAATTGAAAGGTGTCTAAGTTCTTTTGATGAGTACCAAAAGTTGAATCAGAGTTACCTAAGTGCCCAAGATTTCTTCAATGCTCACCTCACTCCTATGGAGTTAGGATGTTGTAAACCTCCAACATTTTGTGGTTACACTTTTGTGAATCCAACATTTTAGGTAAGTCTAACCAACCAAAATGTAGATCTTGATTGTATGTTGTGGAGAAATGACCAATTATAGTTCTACTATAATTGTAACTCTTACAAAGCTAGGGTTTAGGAAAATATTAAAAGAGAATGGGGAAAGATAATCATTCTAATTATAGCATGTGGTTCTCATATGGGTATATCTTGTTGGTTGTAGTGCTTTTCGAAATGCCTAGACAAAAGAGATATTAAGAGATACAAGAAAAAAATTACCTCATGAAGCATGTAGACAAGGAAGATGAAGGGTGTGTTATACCATGTACCTCTAATTGGTACCAAACCACAAGGTGCATTAGTTTCACCTTTATGAATAGTCTTGGGATTGAACATAAGCTTCCAATGTGGAGGATCAAATTGGTCATCAACGAAGGATAAACGAGCTATTTAGAAAGGATCAAAATTGCAACCAAAGGAAAAGCAAAGTGGTTATACATTTTTCTTTATTAAGTAGTGAGCCAAGATGAAGTTTTATGTACCAAATTTAAGAATAGAGAAATAAATAAGAAGATTAGTGATTTGTGGAATAGGATTGTAGAGGATAAATTACCATATCTGGAGGAGGCCATGAGTAAAGTTGGTAAGAAGGGTGTTGTGCAATCTTGGGAAACCTATTTTTGGCATTATTTACCATTTCTCCAGGAAATGTGGCAACTAATTTTGGAGCAGTTATGAGTAGAAAATTAGAAAGAGTGAAAGTCTTGACAGTCATATACTTATCGAATTTTACCAAAGACCTAGTATTTTATCATATAATTTTCTATCTTAAATATTTGTAACTAAATTATTTTGAGGTATGTGCTCGGGAGTTAATTATTTTTTATTTTATAAATCTTTATAAACTCTCAAGATAGAAAAAAATTGATCATAAAACTAAAAAGCTATAAATGCTTTATATAATGTAATACGGGTTGAATTTGGTTCAATCCTAATTGGGAATCTTGATTTAGTTCTTGATAATTCTTAGTGGGACGAGACTAGGGTTCTCATCTTGTACAAAAAGGAAAGTCTTTGAGCTCTTCAATTTGGAGAAATGAATAAAGAATGATATGGCTAGTCTATGTGTCATAGTACGTTTTATTTATGCTTGAATTCTTGTGATGTCAAGTTTATAGTCATTTCTTTAATATTTTGTCATGTAATAAATTCAATTGTTTCCTCACTTTATAAATGTTTTCTTTGTGCATTTGGGATGAAATGATAGGTTTTTTCCTAGCTTGTGAGTCATCCAGAATCGCTTGTGGATATAATTTTTTTATGTTACACTATATTCCATTCCTTAAACACTAGTTGGATTTTTTTCTATTCAATAACCTTTTCTAGGGGATGAATATGTGTGTTCATTCTTCTTTCTTTCTTTCTTTTAAAATTGTAGTTATATTTCTTATTTTTTGTTTTATTTTAACCACCTTTCTTGCTTTATGGTTAAAAGCATAACCTTGAAAAAACCTTAATCATATCATATGAGGGATTTGCCCCTCTCAAACGTAGAGGAAGTTCGTTAACCCAATAGCAATCTCTCCAATTGTTGGGACATTTGTTGTTGTTCGTTGGGTGAGTTAAGGTTATTTTGCAGTGGCATATCATATTGACAAATCCATTTACCAACAATATCAAATATAGGATTTGTGCATTAAATAGGATAGTGTGTGCTAGTTAAAAAAGATCATTTAATATTGTTGTGCACTATACCAAGTTCACCCTTTTTCTATTTTGTAAATAATACTTGCTTAATGCCACTCTTCATAGTCACTTCTCTCACTATATTCTAAGTTTTACTTGCATCTTTTATGTAATAAGCATAGTTTTATGAAGACGCGTCTCCAACCCCTTGGGATGTGTCTCAAGTATCAGGACACATTTCCCTATACCAAAAACTTGTCGAAGATGTCCCTACTTGCAGGAGACGTCTCGCCAACGTTTCATTAATTTTTCATTAAAAAAACAAAAAACCCTACATTTCAACAAGTTTCTATATGATAAGAAAAAAAAATGAATCGACATTTTTGAATTTCAATATGTAATATCAAATATGTAGTATGAACTCTTTGACTCTTTGACATTTTTGTGTTTAAAATTTAAACTTAATGTTAAACTTTACTTGTTTTGAAAGTTCAATGTCATGATATTTTCAATTTTAATGTAGCAAATTTATAAATGATTAAATTATATTAAAAAATGGCATCTCCAAGTACCCATGTCTCCTATTTTTCAATAATAGATGTATTGATACCCGTATTAGTGTCTTGACAACTATAATAATAAACAATTCATTCATTTGCTTTGCTAGATTATATAATTAATTGTCTGCAATATTCAAAATACATCTACATTAGACCACAACCCACCACAAATTTAACCAAACGAAAACTAAACTCCATATTATCCATATCCATACCATCAAATATCTTTTCAATAAAATACATCCATATATAACCTAATAGTTAAATAATCCTGAAAAAATATTCATCTCTAGAAATAGAGCATATTCTAAATATTCTATCCACATAACACAAAGGAAGATTTTGTTTCCACTTAAAATAAGAGTTCTCCCACTCGTTTGCCTCACCACCGACCATCTAGGGAATTTCCAGGGTTCAACTTTGGCAACTTGTTCTTCACCATTCGGCAACTCAGTCACCAACGACATAGGAAAAAGTACAAAAAAAAGGTTACAACCACTCTAAATTTGACGGTCGACCGTGTACGTCGCGGAACATAGTTGCAATTTGCAATGCCCTAGTCCTACTCAACAATCAGCCAGTGCCACCTGGTCGACCATTGTGGAAATTTTTTCTTCATTTGTCACTTCTGCAAATATGTTCCATGTCGTGCTTTGTCTGTATGTTGTTGTTTGCTAATTACCCGCACACGCACTGGACGCGCAACGTATGGATATAGCTTGCAACATGGCTATTCGATCTCCAAAACCAAATATGAAAGGCTATGTAATCTAAATGAAACTTTAAAAAATTACTAAAAACTGCTCCGCAAGCGCCATAATTCCCTTTCATCTAATTTAAAATTCATGTCATCGACGAGGACTGACGTATTGGATGTTTCGCAGTAACCCACCTACGTAAATGGGTGTGATGTGAGAAACAGAGCATATACTGTTTTTAAGGAAGCCTATATATGTTGGTGAGGAATGCCGATGAAGGAAGTGAAGACAAGTTAACAGAAAAGCTTTTTGGTTTGCTGGAGAGATGAATCTTTAAGTGGAGTTGGGTACTTTGGCACTTCGAATTTGAGGTGGTGTTTTGAAGTGGGTTGTGAAGAGGGAGTGTAAAGATCCAATTTTGCTGGAGCATTCAGAGAATTTGAGTGACGAGCGACGAGATGGAGATGCCTATTACTGTTTCTCTGGTTACATTAATGGCTGTCATATGCCTTTTGTTTCCCCACTTTGCTGAGGATGCCTGCACAGATACCAAGGTAAATGCCATCATCCAATTTCTTTGGCCTGCATTCTTTAGGAACTGTGGGTTATGAAAATGACAAGGGCTTTGGTCATTTAGTTTCCACTGAATTTTGGTAGTTGTTTGCTTCACTACCGTCTTGCCAGTTGCCTTCAATTCCTTTGGGTTTCCTATAGTAACCTGCTCCCCTGCTTCACAACTATGGCTCTTTTAACACCCATATTATCTATTCTACTGTATGCCTGTACTGAATCATGATTGATTTGTTCTTTTTACAAGATTTCTCTATGGTTTTGGCTCCTTGCTGAAATTCTCAGCTTAACAGTTTTGAATCAGTTCCTTGTCTCCTCAGTATTTTCAACAGCTTTGCTTCTAAAAGCATTATCCCTGTCTCCAGGGAACCTGCTTGGCTTAGTAAAATCTTAACATAGGGAGAAACTTGGTGGATATGAGAGCACTAGTAGCAACACTAACAGATCTCATATAATGAGGGTCAACCTCCTGTAGTAATGAAAGGATAGAATTGGGTTTTCTCTGTTCTGGAAATTCTATCAGCTTTCTAATCTGACATCGGGAGGACTTAATTTTAGGGCAATTCGGATGCATTTGATCCATCAAAAAGGCTTGCTATCAGAAAATATCTTTTGATAATTTGTAACTCCTCTGAGCCAAGGACAGGTTCTGCCAAAATAGCACGTCCTTTCACAGTGGTTTCGCCTTCCACTCTGAGGAACCACTGATCGGAAATACGTGAACTTAAAAATGGTCTTTTCAATGAAAGAACACTTCAATAAACCAGTTTTTGTAAGAGGATCTCTAATTCCTCGTCTGGTTTTGGCGCCTAGCTTGAAACTTTTTGTTCAAATTGACGAACCGTTTTTTTAAGAAATAAACGTAGTGGCTTTTCAGGTATAGGGAAAGACTCTTTTTCAAAGAAACTCTTTAGGTCTTTGTCAATTTAAGGGAAAACACTGTATTTCCAAACCCGGTTTTCGTAGGAAATAGAATTTTATGGGCAACAAATAAAGCAAAATATTATGAGTCTCAGAATGTTGTCTTTCAAACTTCATGCTGTAGATGAACCACATAGAGGTTTATAAAAAAGAGAAAATTCTCATTAGGATTGGATTTACTCATAGAAGCTAAGGTGGAGGCGGATAAAGTTTCCTAGCTTTCACTTTACTAATTAGATTGGTAACCTCAAAATCAATATTGCACAGGGTTGGACCTGCATATTGGTCACGGAATTGCAATCAATTTTCTATTGTGGTGATTGAATGTGCACCGGAATTCCTAAAAGTGATGGAGCTATGGTGTATGTTTCCAGAATTGATCAGAACTATTTCCAGGCTATTTAGATTCCAGAGCAAGATGACTTTGGAACATTATCATATCACATGCCATACTTGAAAAAAAGATTCAGACTAGAACATGCTAACAAACTCAAACTTTTTTCTTTGGTTTAGAGTAATTTTCTGTTTCCACTATCTCTGAAGACTTGCAGTTGCAGACATAGCCGTTGGGAATTGTTCAGAAAATGTGTTGCTTCTTTTAGATGAACATAGTCTTTTTACAAAACGAGCTAATGAGGCTTAGCTTTAGTTGCTCCTTACTTCACATTAGAAGAATTCTCAACACTCACAAAAAGAATCCATCATAAAGGGAACTGAAAAAAGCAGGAAATTTATGGCATGTTTATGATTGTGAGTCTGAACTGCTCTATATATAGAGTTTTCCAAACTATTCTTGGATCTATGTTTTGATAGTTAAGAAGTTTCTCAGAGCAGTATTTTCTAAACATTGGTTAGAATTAAGGAGGACGTGAGGTAAATACCTTATTGCTTTCCTTTGTCTGTACAAGGTATGAATTTTGTAACCATTCTGGCTGTTAGTAAATGAAACCGTGCATGTAACAAGTCCATTTCTCATTGTTTTAACTGCATCAGTGATTTTGTATGCAAGAATAGCTAAAAGTGTGTTCTTAAAAAAATTAAATCCAGAAAAACACTGCTTTCTTAAATAGGGTCAAAGACCAACCAATAATATGAATGAAATCGAAAGAAACGAGGGATAAAGGATGGAAATTACATGTAAAAATGTAATCCAAGGGTACAAATTATGGGCTGGGTATTCCTGGGACAATCAGGGGAGAGAATGGTAAGAGTGGAAACTAGTATCTGTAAGCAAGACATGCCCAGCAAATATGTCTCTATTGAATTGAGTTTCAAGTTGTCATTCCATTTTGTGCAGTCCAGAAGAAAGAAGTGATCACCATAAATAATCTTATAGAAAGGTTATAGAATCTTGGTAAGTTATTTGAACTATAAAGTATATTAAATGGCATTGTTCTGCAAAACTTTTGTTTCATTTTGACTATCAACACAGATTAAACTTGATATATTGCCTTTCATTTTCTGCTAACTGTATTAGTATTTAAACTGCAGAAATTTGATCTCATTGGATGGTTCATGCCCATAATCCATCGTGTAAGCAAGGGTCAACTTGTATATCAGATCGCTTCCCTCCTATGGAAGGGTACACTTTTGGAAGAACCCATGGGAAGCAAAAGGTTTGGCTCAATGATTCTTAAACTTATGCTTACCTGGGAGGTGATCGTACTAATGGCAGCACAAGGTTGGCAATTAGGGGGTTTAGCAAATATATATCCTGCAATCTGTTATGGTCAGCTATGGAGAATACTTTTTGGAATGTATGGATTCCTTCTACCGGCTTATCCAAGCCGGAATGCATTTGTCATAGCAACAATATTTGCAACTGAGTTGGCATTTGTTTATTTCTTGTTTCCTGCAATACCTTTGTCTGTTCCTGTTTGTGATACCCTTGTAGGCTTTCTCTGGTCATATGCACCTCAATATGTAACCAGACATAGGGAAACGGTCCTAATGATAGCGACAAACGAGAGCTCTGGCACCGGAGGACTGGTTTGGAATTGTCATTCTTGCACATCTGCGAATGGAGTGTTTCTTAATGTTTGTGACAGTTGTGGGACACCTCATGAGAGTATTGCTTATGATAATTCTGTCATGGATGACTCCCAAAGCTCTTTGATTAATAGTATACCTAATATGGAGCTTGACAGAACAGGCTTGGTTTGGATCTGTAGGTCTTGCACATTTGAGAATGGAGTATTTGTTGATATTTGTGACAACTGCAGAAGATCTAATGGGGCTTTTGGATACAATAATTCTGTTATGCATACCTTGCAGAGCCCTTTGATAAGCAGGAATCCAAATCCTGAGATTGACAGCACCAGCTTGGTTTGGAACTGTATGTCTTGCACCTTTGATAATGGAGTGTTTTTTCCCGCTTGTGAAAACTGTCAGACACCACGCCCAATACCAGAATAGCACAAGATGCCAACGTTCATTGTAGCTCTTTCAACATCAAGGAATGCCAATGTTTTGAACGTCCAAAGCCATCTGGTATCAATGTTAGATTAAAATTTTGAAGGGATCTGTTGAACGGTGTCAATGTATGCATGGGAGTTGCTTCAGAATAGTAGATTACAAATGCCCCAAGTTGATATTTTGTAGATTTCAACTTGTAGTTCTTCATATTTCCAAATTAGATATTATTTGAAAGATTTGATGAAAAGCAGAGTCATAAAAGCTTGAATGAAGTCTCCTACCAGAATTCGGGACATATATGAATTTTATTTGTATACTTATTATTGTAGGGATGAATGAGATATAAACAATGACAGCAATGGATTGTGTTGGTATATGTATGGGCGTTATTGAAGCTTCAACAGTGACAGAAAATGATTTATTTGATTATGTAGAATACCCTAACCCCATGACCTAGTAGTAATTGCCGGAAGCTCAAAACACTGCACACACCAATATAAGGCTTAACAAAAATTACACAGATCTTCCCAATTCTTGCAAAAGACAGAGTTGTTAAAAAATATATCTTTCTTCAATACCAAAGAGAGCTACTTCCATTAATTTCGCTCTTTCCAAACAACAAAATCTCAACCTATTATATAGAAGAGTTTATATGCTTTCTACAAAAATTACTTTTTTAACAAGGCGGCTTTGCTTCCTTTCCAGCTAATTTTTTAGGATAATTTGGGCCAATCCAGTTGATTACATCCCTCTTTCACTTGGGTAGGTGGAATTTGCAATGTGGAGGATGAGCCATAAGTTCTGAGGGTGTAATCATTTTGCACATTTACTATGAACACAAAAGTAGCTAGGGATGTTACCATTATTACAGTTGAAGAAGTCTGAAGCAGATGTAAACAATTTTTCACTTCGGATTCTTCTGATCTGATGTTAGGGCCGGGCCCTATGTTCAAGATATGAGAGGAAAAACAGAGCCCAAATACACATACATTTTTGTTGGTTACAGTGTGGTTTATAAAACATCCTACTTGTACGATCTAACTTCTGCAGAGCTCATCACTTGGAGGAATGTATCTTTCAAAAGAAATATAGTTGTTCTTACGGCTGTACTTACTTCTCCTCCCCAAGGTCTGGCATTTAGAGGGGGGAAATCAGTGCCTAAAAACACAAATATACGTTTGCTTTTTACAGTTTGGAGTCTAAAACTTTCTACTTGTAGAATTGAACTTCTCCGGAGGCCATCAGTTGAAGGAATGTAGCCTTCAAGGAGAGTCTAGTTCCACAACGGATCTTCTCTTCCTCCCCAACATCTGATGTTCTCGTATCTGATATGAAATCCATTATTGATGTAACCGTCCTCTTTATGTCGTTTTATTTATTAGTACAAGCAATACTATCAATGAGTTCTTCAATGAAATCCATTATTGATGTAACCGTCCTCTTTATGTCGTTTTATTTATTAGTACAAGCAATACTAGCAATGAGTTCTTCAACAAGTTTTTGTTAATTAGACCAATTAAAAACTAAAATTTTATGCTCTTTCAAATATAATTTTTTTTTAAAGTTAAAATTGTAAAAATTATTTCTTTTGAACATAATTGGTTAAGAAGTTGGGGGTGTTATGAACAAATTTTTAGGAAAAATGAAGGTTACATTTTTTTTATGAATGATTTTGAGTTTTAGCTTTATAAAGTCATTTCATTAAATCTTTCTAAAATAAATAAATGTTACTTTTGTTGGAAGATGGTCGAGATTCGTAACAAGGGACTAACCACCTTCGTGCGATCCAAGTCTCTATTGTTAGATTGATTTTTTAATGCGACAACAAACATGGGCCAACACTTTTATTAATATAATGTTTTATAATTTAAAAAGATATATAATATATATATATTTTAATATTTATATTAAATTAAAAATAAACAACTTGTAATAAGTAATAATTTTAATATATAACAATTTTATATTAATAATAAGAGAATAAACATTGTAATATCTAACTTTTAATTATTTTTAATATATATTATATTTATTTTATTTATAAAATTTATTTAATATATAATAATTAATAAAATAACATTTATTAAATATATTATTTATTTAAAATTTATTGATTAAATTAATATTCTAATATAAAACACAAAATCAAATTAATTATAATAATAAGAGAATAATATTATTTTAATAATTTTAATAATATAATATTAATATTAATAATAAATAATAACAATAATTTAATATAAAAATATCATTGTAAATATAGCTAGCATATATATCCTATCACATAGTCTATATAGAAAACATTGAGAGATATCAATTGTAAGAATCCAGAATGATAATTTAATATTAATATTGTGTGTTTCTAATAATATTTTCATTAGTTGCATCATAATTTAATATCATTGAATTATATTATAATATATAATAAGAGTGTCATCGTCATTTACTCTGTTATGTGAAAAGATACACATAAGCTCAATTATTAGATTTGAAGGAAATAGACCAAATTATGCAAGCTGATAGCTTAATCTATCTCATCATCTCCCTCTTTCTATCTTTATTTCTCTTTCTCCCTCTCTCATCGTCTCCCTCTTTCTATCTCTATTTCTCCCTCTCTCTTTCATTCTATTGCCCCCTCTTTATATGTTTATCTACCTTTCTCACACCACTTCTATATTTCCCAAGTTATATCTATCTCTAACTCTATCTCTCCCTCTCTCCTTATCACTCCCTCTTTCTATTTCTCTCTACTTCTCTCTTCTCTCTCTATTTCTCTCCCCCCTCTCCCTCCCTCTATCTATTTGTAAATATATATCCCTCTCCATATATCTCTCACTCATACACACACACACACACTCCCTCTTTCTCCTTCCCTACCTCTATCTCTCTACCTCCTATCTCTATCTCTTTATCTTCAACCATCTTATACCTCTATTACTTATTCTATCACCTTTTCTCTCTCTTGTTCTTATCTCTAATTTCATCTCTCCCTCCCCTATCTATACTTCATTCCTATCTCTTTCTCTCTCACTCTCTATCTCTTTCTATTTATATCTCTATCAATTATACATATATATCTCATCTCCTCCCCTTTATTCTTCTCTATCTTATTCATTTATCTCTCTCTCTATCTCCACTATTTTATATCTCCTCTCCATCTCTATTTTCTTTTTTCTCTACTTCTCTATTTTTTCTTTTTATCTATCTCCTCATCTCACTTCTCTCTTATATTCATATTTGTACTTTCTCTCTATCTCTATCTTTTATATAAATATTCCTAATTTATATTTATACATATTATTATTATTTTATGAAATATAATACATTATTAAATATAAACATATATATACTTACACCCCTCTTTCCCTCCCATCCTATCTCTATCTCTCTCTACCTCTACCCCTCTCTATTGCTTTTCTCTATCACCACTTGTATCTCTCTCTTGCCCCCTCTATATATTCCTCACTACCTCTCTCTATATCACTCCCTATATCTTTATTTTTCTATCTCTCCATCTCCCCCTCTCTCATTGCCTCTCTTTCTATCTCTATTTCTCCCTCTCCCTCTTTCTCTCTCATTTCATTGCCCCCTCTCTATATGTTTATCTTTCTCATACCGCTTCTATATTTTCCAAGTTAATCTATCTCTATCCATATCTCCCCCTCTCTCCTTATCACTCCCTTTTTTATTTCTCTCTACTTCTCTCTCCTCTCTCTATTTCTTCCCCCCCTTCTCCCTTCCTCTCTATCTATTTGTAAATATATATCCCTCTCCATATCTCTCACTCATATACACACACTCCCTCTTTCTCCTTCCCTACCTCTATCGAGCTATCTCTTTATCTTTTCACCTAACTATACCTCTCTACTTTATCTCAGTATCCATACATTCTCACTGCGTCTACTCCTATTCTTTTCTCTCTCCTCTTCTTTTCTATCTCTCTTTCTTATGATCTTATATGTCTATCTATTTCATCTATCTCATCCCATACATATATCCTTTCCCTCTCCCCCTTCATTCTCTATCTTATTCATCTCCCTCTCTCTCCCCTATTTATATCTCCCTCTCCATCTCTATTTATCTTCCTCTACTTCTCTCTATTTTTCTCTTTATCTTTCTCCCTCTCCCTCTCCATATCTCTCTCACTCATATACACACATTTCCTCTTTCTCCTTCCCTACCTCTATCTCCATCTCTTTATCTTTTCACCTATCTATACCTCTTCATTACTTATCTCTATCACCTTATTTATCTCTATTGCGCCCTCTATCTCTATCTCCCTATCTCTCCCTCTCACTCTCTATCTATACCTTATTACATCTACCTCTATCTCTTTCTCTCTCTCACTTCACTCTCTATCTCTATCCTTATACATATATATCATTTTCCTCTCTCTCCCTTCTTCATTATCTATCTTATTCACTCCATCTCTCCCTCCATCTATTTGTATTTCTTTGCTTATCTCTATTTTTCTCTTTAGCTCTCTCCTTCTCCCTCTCTCTCTATATATCTCCTTATATCTCCATCTTTATATCACTCTATCTCGCCATATATCTCTCTCTATATCTCCCTCTTCCTCATCTCTTTATCTATTCCTCTCTATCTATCACTCTCTATCTCTCCCCCTCTATCTATGTATCTCTCTCTATCTTTACTTCTCCCTATGTCTCTCTCCCTCTCTATTTATCTATTATCTTTATTTCTCCCTCT
The DNA here is from genome assembly GCA_007258455.2 of Sequoia sempervirens. Classification (NCBI taxonomy): domain Eukaryota; kingdom Viridiplantae; phylum Streptophyta; class Pinopsida; order Cupressales; family Cupressaceae; genus Sequoia; species Sequoia sempervirens. Next base: position 2,464 of record VDFB02013320.1, on the reverse strand, counting down.
CTCTCTCTCTCTCTATATATATATATATATTTATCTTTTTTCTCGGTCTTCCTCTCTCAAATAAAATGTATAGATTTTATTGCAAAAAATTGTATCTACCATCTACTTGCATCATGAATAAAATGTGTATTTTTTCACAAACTGGTCAGGGCCATGAAGAGCACCTTATGCATTTGTATCAATCCTTGTGATGAGTGGTGCACTGCCAGATATTTTAGAAACGAAGCAAATTTTGTGCTCCTATTTTGACATAAAGATTTGGCAAAGGGTTTGTTTGCTAATGTAACAAAAGACTTTGCTGCTTAGAATTTAGGTACAAAAAACTAAATGTATATGACACGGGCATAACACATAGCCCTCGCCTTCTCAACTCGCTTATTTCTAAATCCCCTATGATTCCTCCCTACAACAATTACTAACAACTCTTTAGGGTTTGCAATTTTAGTAAATGAATGCAGAGACGATCTTTAGGGTTTGAAAGGAATATTACTTGAGTTAGGTTGGAGGAAAATCCATTAAAATATGGCGTGCTCATAACTTGTTTGGTAAGACATTGGTTATTAGTTTTAAGCCATTCTGAAAAATAAACTATTGTTACCCATGTAGAAGGGTAATTCAAGTTACTTGAACATGATCTTCTAGAAAATTTATGTATCTGATGATTGCAAGAAGCACATACACTATGTCTGTCTGCATTTTAAAAAAAATTTCTAAAATATAGAAGAAAATTATCAAATTTTGAGAGACATCAGTTGTAAAAGCTATAAAGATATCTTAGAATAAGATTGATGAGGCTACAAATGTCTTTAAAAATAAAAACAATATTCAAATTCATACTAATTGTCTACAGATCAGCGAGCAACAAGTTGTGGCCAAGTTTTCACCTTTTTGAAAGGCGAGACGAATTGTTGCAAAGTTGTTATTCGTTCTCCTAGGATTTCCTTCCTTGCACTTGGAAAAAGAAATAAATAATCGTTTATATTTAATGTTTATTTTGCATTCAGATTTTAGAGAGTGCTAGAATTTACAAGCATGAAAATAGAATTTGGCTATGGTTATGTTAACATAATTCAAATGAAAGGGCGACTTAAACCTTCAATGGCTCATTTGAGGTTTGAATCCTCTTGGAAGGGCTTGCTTGATCACTATCAAGTAAGGTAGAATTTGTTCTCTTTTGCTCTATTGGAGGAGACTCTTTACACTCGTCTCTATGTCTCTGAATCAAACACAAAAGCTACCAATAATGCTATGAAATCATATAGATTATCCCAAAAAAATTGTTTTAGACTTCAATCTCTTACCCCTACTTTTCACAAATATAAATTAAACTTACAGGGAATTCCTGATGAAAATGTATGTTAGGTGCGATGGCAACAAATCCTTTGGCAAAGAAAGATATAACATTTGACCACTGAAAAGAAGGATTAGTTGAAGTAGTTTGGACTGAAATTCCATTCAACCTTGCAATCTCCTCCATTTTCATGCCACAACCATCCGTTAGAAAATCTTCTGAAATAGATTGCCTTTGGTCACCATCACATACAAGCACAACAGTAGCTTGAACTATAGTATAAAAAACCTTAGATTCCTATCAAACATGATAAGAAATAAGCAAGAAGAGAAGGCGAGGGCTATGTGTTATGACTCAGTTGCAATAAGATGGTACAGAGGAATCGTAGGGGATTTAAAAAATAAGTGATCTAAGAAGGTGAGGGCTATGTGTTATGACTCTGCTGCTTAGATTTTTGTGCTCTGGTTGCTATGCAGTAGAAAAATGAAGTGGTTGGTTTCAATGGTGAAATGTACATTCAAAATAAAACGGATCCTCAAAAGACAATTTTAGAAGCATTATCAATTATTCTAAGTAATGGCACCACCTTGGCCAAACAAAACTATAGTTCCTTTTTTATCGCATCCAAGAATAAGTCACTTTCACGGAAAGAGAAAAACTTGTGCCACCAATAATGGTTTTATTTACATGAGAGCCAAATATAGATGCTTGAAGAATAAAGCATTTGGAAAAAAGTGGGCTGATGCAAGAAGTTGGGTCCACAAGAAGCTCAAAAAGTGGAAGTGTTTTTGTTGTTTTTTAGAATTTGTCACACTTGGACTGAAAATTTGAGGCACTTACACAATGAAGCTTAAAAAATTTAGTAATATGAAATTTAGCATTTTGAATCTAGTTTCCAAATATGTAAATTATTCAAATACCCAAATTATAGAAATTAAATTTTGATAGGGATGTATAAAAACCACTTTTTAAAAGTCTATTTTTTTTACCATACCATGCACGTGTATGGACACCACTTCTTGACCCAAATAAAAGTATTTTGCTAATCCCTTTTGGGGAAAGATTGCTAACAACATGAAGATTGATGAGGAAATTTTTTTGAATATTTTTTTTATTGAATTTTTATTGGCCTTAATTGTTGTTTTAAAATAAAAATTAGGGACATCATAATTG
>VDFB02013319.1:0-27700 GCA_007258455.2 Sequoia sempervirens | reverse complement strand
AAATGAAGATTTAATTAGAGGATAGATTAAGATACTAGAGGAGAAACTGAAGACATTTATAATGGCTAACATGAGAACATGTATAATCCCATGTCAAACATTTTGGGACATTTAATGTCCAAAGTTTTGAGAAGGCTAGAGATTGTCCGTAGGGATTATTCTCAACTTACAATGGTAGTTAAAAGGGTGGTTGGGGATAAAGAAAGGACCAAGGAAATAATTTCTAAGTGGATCCCTAGGATAAATTCATTGCAAGTAATTTATAATGGATCAACACATGAAATTAGTCAACCATAGGATATATTTCCTTTGTACAATATGTCCAAATTGGCAAGAGAAATATAGGGATATATGGATCAATTAGCCATGAAGGAAAAGACAAGGTTAAATAATTTTGAGAATATAGAGATTAGAATCATTCCTCATATTAGGAATAAATATGGGGAAATAAAAGAGTTCCTATAGTGGAAATCTCAAATCAAGGCAAAAACCCCCACCTTGTCTTTCTTCATTTGTGATAATAATAAAATTGATATTGAACTCCTTAAGACTTGCATTGATAAATTGATTGATACTCATCAACTTCTAGAAGTTTTTGAGAAAGATACTGATTCATTTTTATCTAGATATCCTAGGTACATGACTAATATTGATTTACTCCTTGCATACAATGTCCATCAAAGAGGGTATATCAGGCTTGGGATCAAAAATATAATCAATTGGAAGGGTTATGAGACTTTTTTCCATACAAGTTTAAATGGTGGGATCTTTTAATTCTTTAAGTTGAATAACATTTGGTAATTATTTCATTCTTTATGTATCTAAGAGTTTTAGTATTATTTTTTCTCTTATGGTCTACTTAGTATCAACTCCAACAAATCCAAAGAGAATATTCTATTAGTTTGAGAGATGAAGCCTGCAAGAGTAATCATTCTCTTCTTCATCATTGAAACATCAATGGACATCTTCCTCATCAATACAAACAACCTTTTGTCTTCTAGTAGAATGTTATTCTTGTCTTCTTCAAGGGAGTTATTTCTCTTTTATCTCTTTATATGACAATATTATCAAATGAAAATGTGACATCTATCCTATGGCCTTAAGCTTGTTCACTCCCTTGTTTTTATAAAAGGGAATTCATGGCCATTTTTACAAGGATCTTGCAAAAATTTGTAAGGGTATGTGCAGGATCATGATGGGCCAAAAAGTGGTAATATGTAAGTGATAAGGATACCATGTGAAGTCGATTTCCACTTTTTTAACCCAAAATTGATGAAACAAAAAGGGTTTTTAAAAAGGATATCTAGTTTCCACCAATATAAATTATGTTTTACTTTGAATTTATTAAATAATTATTATTCATTTATTTGAATTACGGTATCAAAGTCTTGATTGGATAGGTTACTGAAACATCTATAGCTTAAACGGTGTCACATTTTGAATCCGAAACATGCTTTTACTCCCATGCTTTGAAGACTAGATTAAAAAAATGAATTTCATGAATTTTTGACCAAGTTTATGGTCGACATACACTTTTAGCATTTTTAAAAGTTTTACTAAAAATTCATAATTAATTATTTACTTAGAAAAAAATTACAAAAAAATGTGCATCACACTGGGACGTGAGTCCTCTACTTATATCTAAAATCATATAAAAAAATATTATCATTAAATTATTGTGATTAGGGTGGTTAGACAGACACCTACTTCTTCTTTTTTTCCTGAAATTTAAGTACTACTGCATTGAAATTTTAAATTTTCACTAAATAGATTTTTTTTTTTCAAATAAACCTAGTAGTTTAGAAACTACATTCAATTTTCTACAGATTCTATTCTTACATATTTTTGAAATAATATAGATAACTTATTCAAATTTTTACATCAAGTTGCCTAACTTTGATTTTTCTAAATTTTTTGCCACTTAAGGGCCTATTTTTTCCATGATGATCTTGCACATACCCATAAGCAGAGTAATTTTTATTTTCAGTTTGTGTCTGGTCTAGGTTATAGTAGAAAAGGATTTCAATATAATTGTGAAATGGAAGAAAATGTGGTTAAACCCTAATCCCTTGAATATGGAGGGAATTTATGATTCAATGGTGGTCTCTCTTCCAAAATTTCATTAAGAATCCCAACAATTACAAATCCAAGGGAATTTCAACCTCAATGGTAAGTCCCTCATATCTAAGTTAATGGGATTCTTTGAGGAAAGGGATAGATTATGATTAGGAATAACTTTAAACAATGAAACTAAATGAACTATGAAACCTAAAATATAAATTGCAAATTCCCAAAAGCATAGAAACTAAAACAAAACTTTGCAAGTAGATCTGAGAAGGGTTTGGTAGCGCATACCTATCACCAAAATATGTTTTTGAGTAGTGTAGAGGGACAGGGTTTCCCATGGGAAAATGGGTCCTAGGTAGGGATTTTGAAAACACTTTTTTTCATCCTTTAGTGCCAGATATGAGATGCTAATTTGTTCTTGCAAACTTGTTAGAATGACGAAAATAAATTGTATAAATTAGTCTTTGTGGCTTGAAACCTTATGACAAAAAATGCAATAATACAAAATTGCTTCTTCAATGGGTTCCTTGAAGGATTGAATCCATGCACATCTCTTCATAGGAATTTACCTTTCTTTCTTGATTTTCTTAAATGCTTGAATGCTTGAAAACATGAAGACCTTGAATTCTTGTTAGCCTTCACAAGACAACATGAACACACATAAACTTGTACATGATGTTAGGATATTGATTGCTGCTATAAATGACTAATAAACCTGCTCTTGAATGCTCTTGACAATAATATTTTCTCAATTGTATGCTCTCAAAAGGTCTTCTTAATTATTAGATTTCAAATGATAAAATGACTATGTATTTATAGGTGTTTCTCGAATTTCCCAAAAATTAGATTTCAAAAGCCAATACTTACAACTTGAATTTGAATCATTAAAAGGAAACCAAAAACATATTTTAAATTAGGTCATGGCCCCTAAAGGGGGCCCATTCACCCATGGGTGAATGGGTCTTGGCCTAAATTTTCAGGACACTCATATTCCATGGCAATTAAATGATTAAATGCATTTATTAAATGTTGGTCTCCTTTCAAAAAATAGTAAGAATAAGGCTTTGGAATGCATAATTTGGAAAATTATAATCTTAATTAAGTCCAATAAATTAAGGGACCCAAACATAGTGTGAAATTGTAAAGGTATACACTCCTACAATACAAATTGCACATTTTGTATGACAATACTAGCTCATAGAACCAATATAATGACAATTTTGAAATAAATTACATCCTAATTGTATCTATCTTCAACATTTATGAATAAAATTGATCAAGGATCTATTTCTTTTCATCTTTGTATTCTTTCATAGCTTTTACTCAAGAAGTAAATGAATTTTCTTTGTGAGAAATGTTGAATTTTTTAGGTGCATACAAGGATTTGCAAGTAGAATTGATTGCATAATTTTGAAAGGGTGATAGTGTAAGGCATTATCATTAAGCCTTAATAGAGTTATAATCACTACTATTGTATAATTTTTCAATTGTGTTTCCCTTGGCTTTGTGGCCTAGGTCTAAGGAACCAATCTATGCAAAGGATTTGTTTATATTATTCATGACCATCAACTTTCATAAAAAAAAAATTCCCTTCAAGCAATATTTATTGAATAATGGTATTTCCATACTCTTTGACACACAATTGCATTAAAACTACAAGAATTTATCCCTTCTATTATTTATTTACAAATATTGATCATAAGAAAGAGAGTATTTTTTTTTAGTAATATCAGAAGTCAATTATATGAAATACTAGTCGATATTGAATAGGACCACCCTACAAGGTTCTACAGAGCCTGAAGTGTAGAGGATAAAATTGTCAAAATATTTCTCCTATTCATTAGCCAACCCATAGAATGATTGAGCATAAGAATTGGCTATTCATTTAGGTCATTTCTAAGATTCACTTGGAGCTTCTAGCACAAAAAAAAACCAACACATAAGAAAGTTGAGGAAGGAATAAGAGAGATCAAAACTGAAAAAAGTTACTAAAGAGTGGGAAAACAAAATAATGTTCTTGAGTGAAAATTTCCCCTCAACACAAGAAAACAAGATGGTACCAAAAATGGGCTTAGAAGAAATAATACTTTCTTCTAATATGAAGAACCATGAGAATTAAGCTATAAATTTTAAGGTAAAGAAGAAATAATGTTAGAAGAGGAGTCAGACAAATCTAACAAAGAGCTAAAAAAAATGAAGATGAATGTACTTCAGTATAATTTTCTTGACAAAGAAAAATAAGAGGAAAATTTTGAAAGATCATGAAACCAAAAAGGTGATTAGCACACTAGAATTGGAGTTTCAAGTAAGGGTCAAGGAAAAAATTGTGGAGCAAGAAAAAAAGAAATAAGAACTATTATAGCTACAGGAAAGTGAGAAGAAATAGACCATGAAGGAATCCAACACAAATATGGAAGGCATGAAATTTAAAAAAGAAAAACATATCTTATTGACTTCTAATTTTGTAGATCAACATGTGGTTCTTCATAATGAAGTCAAGGATGAAGCATCACTTGTTGAATGCACAAGTGAGAAGGATTCTCATTTTCAATTCGCATCCATCAATCATTCAATAATGAATATTTTGAAAGATATTTTTGAAATAAAAGTGAGAAAATTATTTTGAGTCATAGAGATGAAGGAATTTATTTAAACAAAGCATTAACAAAGGAAGGCTAACAATGTGAGAATTTCTATGATTTCATATTGGGAAATCAAGTAGCTTATGGGGGTGGAGTTTCAAGAAAATAGAAACAAATTTAAACCTTTTTAAAATTATAACCTACCTTTTGAGATGGATGCAAAAATATCTTTTAATAACCCAATTTTTTAGATGAATGCTAAAATACCTTTTAATTCAAATTGTGTAGTATGTGATAATGTAAAATTGGTATGATAGAGACTAACTACACCTCAAGAAGGATCAAAGATCTAGAATTGTAAATTATCAACCTAGTTATGGGATCTAGGAAATATTTTAAAATTCATAAAATTGAAGTTTAAGGAATTTACATTGGGTCCTTCCTTGATGCCTCATTCCATTAGTTTTTTCTTGATTCATGGTATTGACCAAGGAGAGTGCAAACAAATTCTTAGGGCTATGAAGGATGATCTAATTTGAAGGAGTTCATGGAAGGTCATTCCATTGATGCTTGGGTAGAAATTTTGTTATCTATGGGAAAAGGTTGCAATTTGAGGACTCAAAACCTTCCTTGAGTGGTTGACTTAATTGAAGCACATAGGAAATCAATAGCATTGTGTAGTGTCGAAAAAATTAACCCTTTTTCACACTTAATTTGGGAATAAGTGATATTGAATTAACCTAATAATGTTTTGATTCAATGTTGTAATGTGTTGAACACATTCACATTAATCTAGGTCCCTTTTGAATAGAATGTACTTAAATTGTACCTTATTTATGATGTCGTAAAGTGTTGTATTACACTTTCACACTTATCTATGGTTTCATTAATTAATTGTGGTTAATTGATCTTAATTGGCCCTTTTAATTTAAATTTAAGCCTTATTAATGACACCTTCTGGATGATCTATCCTAACACTCAATAATCAAATTGCATAATATTAAATTTTGAAAACTCGAGGTCTTAGAAAATGGTGCTAGGACCCATTCACCTTTAGTGGTGAATGGGTTCTCTCCACATAGGAACCCCCTTTCTATGCATTTTTGAGTTGTTCTTTTGATGTTCTTTCAACCCCTCGAAGCAAGGTCCTAGAAAGTTGTGCTATGACCCATTCACCTTTAGTGGCGAATGGGTCCTCCTCACATAGGACACCCCTTTTTGTATTTAATTTTGGTAGGATTCTAATGATTTTCAATTCTAGATCTGATGTTGGCTTGAATTATTTGAATTTTGGGGTTAATCTCTAAATTTCGTATAAATATGGGGCTAATTCACATAGTTTCATCCTAGCAACTTTGATAAAGCATCCTAATACTTTACAAGAGCATTATAGAGCACTTCAAGAGCATTTTCAAGGGCATTCAAAGGCAGATTATTAAGAGTTTATTGCAGCAATTCAAGATCATTCCATAATGTCAAAAGCATAGTGCATTCAAGCATGTTGTTGAGCTAAGATTGTTGATGTGGCATTGAGGATCTACTTGTAAGAATTGCTACACATCTAATTTGAGATCAATATCTACATTCTTCATGGTCACTTCATGTTAGTTTGCAGATTTACATTCCAAGACAACCTCCAAGGTATCAACATTGCATTATTTCATGTTCATGCTTCAATTTCATTATTTCATCATTTGGTTTAATTACCTACAAGGGGTTTGACTTAGGCAAACCCCTATTCACTAATAATCGACAATTTTTTCTCCTCTTGAATGTGTATTTGCAGATTTCTAGGTTGAAGATCAAGTTGTAGTGTCCATCTGTTTTAACTGTCTTGGATCTTGAGTAAGTTCATTTGGTTAAATTGAGTTGTCTTTTTTTTGTTCATTATTATATTGTTAAATCCGCTTTTGAAATTATGTGATAAAGTAATATTATAACTAGCCTTGATTAATCAATTTAATTAAATTAAATTGATTACAAGATGACTAGTTAATTGGGGGTAAAAATAATAATTAAAAGAATGAATCAACTTATGGCAATTAAATGTTTTATATTGTGATAATTATTTGATTATATTGTATAATGGTATTTGTGAAAGAATATGTTTAAAATAGTTTTTATTTAATTATTCTTTGTTTGAATCAATCTCTTCATAAAATTCCATATTTTATTCAGGCTAATATGACTTTGACTGAATAATAATAAATTATAAAATTAATAAGAGCAAAATAAGTCCTTTTATTTCATCCAGAAATTATTAATAAAGTAAAATAATTATTATTAGTTCCTGCCGCCAGGTAGGATTAGTTCCTGCCGCCAGGCAGGAATACTTATGCATTCGCCCGGAATGCTTTTAACCGGCAGCATCGGCCAATCACATTTCGCCATTTAACATATTACTTATTTTTTTGTATAGTTTGAATTTGGACAACTATTTTATATATTGGAAAATTAGCATTTATCTATTTTTCTATTCGTCCAAGTAGCTTTATAAATCATTATCGTTTTAAAAATTCAGGAAAATGTGAACGCATAAATTGATTAAATAAATTTAAGCAAAGGCATAGTTTAAAAGTTGGCGGCTAGAGGTACGTAATTCATGAATGCATATTAAATGCATTAAAATATCAGGAAAATGCGAGCGCATAAATTGATTAAATAAATTTAACCAAAGGCATAGTTTATAAAAACTGGCGGGTAGACGTACGTAATGCATGAATACAAATTAAATGCATTAAATGGCATCTGGCTCGAGGTGAAGGTGATGGAATGGCTTGGTGGCCACGTGTGGCCAGGGTACTTTGGTCATTTAATATAGAGTTAAGCGACTTGATATGCATCTCTATTAATTTGCGTGTGTTGTTTTTGTGTTCTATAAGTGTGTGTTCTGAGGAAGAGTTTATAGCGACTGAGCAGGAGATGTTATAGTTGCAGAGTCCAGACCTAGAAATGAGTTACTTGAGGTGATAATTTGTTAATTTTCAGAGTTTCGGTACATTAAAGTGCATAACGAAGTTGTATTCATAGTGCTCTATTGTGTGGCCGAGCAAGGGATTTTGTAGTTGCAGAGTTGCACAGTGGACAGCAAGAGACGAATTGCTTGAGGTCAGAAGAGGTAACTTTTCGTTGTTTTCTTCTATTTGATATGAGAAATGCAAGTAGGGTTTCATAGTGCTTTAAGGCATTATTATACTTTGATTATAAATTCATATTTTAAACTACTTTTAGTATTATCTATTCAAATTTCTTGTTGAAATGCGAAGGTTTCGTATTTTAAACTACTTTTACTTCATGCATGTGAGCCCTGTAAAGTTTGTATATTTTTGCATACTGCAAAGCGGTCCCATAAAGAGGGCTTTGGAACCAAAATTATGTCAACGTGTGCGATAACGAGAGCTTTCAAACAATGAGTCGACAGTGTGTTGCTTTGAGCTTTTCCATTGTCATCAAAGCATAAAGGATAGAGGGATTTTGTTAAAAGTCATGGTTATTGTCCTCGTAGGCATAAATGCAAACAATGGGAGCATACAGAAAACAGGTGAACTATTTGAAAAAACTCGTGAAAGAAAAACTATTATATATGATTAGTTGTTTATATATTCATGCATTTGTAGAAGAAAAAATATCTGCGTTTGATAGGAATTATGTAGAAACCCTCTTGTCCATTTTACTTCATGCATGTGAGCCCTGTAAAGTTTGTATATTTTATATTACTGCAAAGCGGTCCCATAAAGAGGGCTTTGGAACCAAAATTATCTCAACGTGTGTGATAATGAGAGCTTTCAAACAATGAGTCGACAGTGTGTTACTTTGAGCTTTTCTGTTGTCATCAAAGCATAAAGGGTAGAGGGATTTTGTTAAAAGTCATGGTTATTGTCCTCGTAGGCATAAATGCAAACAATGGGAGCATACAGAGAACAGGTGAACTGTTTGACAAAACTCGTGAAAGAAAAACTATTATATATGATTAGTTGTTTATATATTCATGCATTTGTAGAAGAAAAAATGGGAAACTAATACAACAGTAGGTAGTTATAACCCCCAAAAAGAATCAAACCTGGAACAAGAGCAACATCCAAAAAATTGCGCTTTAAAGTACCTAATGCACTAGAGAATTTACCATAGCAGAATACAAATTTTCATTTGCACAAAGATAGACAAAAGAATGCAGTAGAAACCTTTTTTCTGCCAGCAAGCATTTAAATTCTGTCAAATGTCATGGTTACTGTTCTCATAGGTAGACATGTAAAATACGAAAGCATTTATAAGACAAGTGAACTGTTTTACAAAACTCCTCAGGAAAATGGGCTTCCGGGGAATGCAATGAGTATTAAATCTAGACACCTTGATATTCACATGTTAACTTTGGCATTTTTATGGAGTTGGTAGCTCTCATTTACTCTTCTTTTATCTGATATCTAATTAATTAGGTGGCTATTAATTAGTCTTTAAATACATAATAATAAAAAGAAAGAAATAATTATAAATATCCTTGTGGACATTTTAATTATGGGTTGTGATTTGTACTTGCATGTAGATGGATTAAGCACTCAAAAGTCACAGTATATGTAGCGTGTCAACTAACAGGTCCATGTGACATTTATCCTTGTATCATTAGATAACTAATTAATTAGGTAGCTGTTAATTAGTCTTTAAATACATAGTAATTAAGAGAAAGAAAAAATTACAATTATCCTTGTGTACATTTTACCTGGTGATCAAATTCAAGGAACAAAAATACGAAGCAAACAACAATTTGAGATTTTGTAATTGGAAAACTTAGATTGAATGCTTAGGAAGTTAGAAAATTGTATCTTGGGGTTAAAAAAAACTATGTCAAATATGTTTTAGAATTCAAATTGCAATGTTGCCATAGATTAGTCAAGTAATATTGCTTGATAAAATAATTTTAGACTTTGTGCAAAAGAGCAGTTAAAGTCATTGCTAGAAGATTTGTGGTACAAGAACCTATGGCAACTAGTTTGTGTAGTTAATCTAATTTACATTTATACTTGTGTCTCTTGAATCTAAAAAATGCTTGCTAGTGTTTTAATGGTTTTGGCTATTAGTATCCATCGCAGTAGGAGTATTATATATTGCAATTGTAATTTTGGGAGTTGTTTGCATTTTGGTCATTTCCTTGAGCTTTATTGCTATTCTTTTAGAAAAACAAACAAATGGTCTTCATTTTCTAATCAAAGCTTATTACATGGTGCAATGCTTTTGATTGGAAGAAGAGAGGTGGTGTAGCAATCCAACTGTAGCAAATTCTTCAAGAAAAGAGTACAGGGTGAGTTTCTAGAATGAACCTTCTCCTTTGTTTACAATTGCATAGAGTAGACAAAGAAAAAGGTTAATTCAAGATTCTCACTATATTGATTGTACTTGTAGTCATATCGTTGCTTTTTGTTACAAGGACAATCTTTACAAATGGGTATTGTGAGTGGCATATGCTATATGGTTCATAAAAATTAAGCAATTAGGGTTCAAAAGTAGATCTTTGTTGCAATAACATGACATCAAAAATGCAATTATTATCCAATCAATATACAAGGAAAGTGAACTGTTTGACAAAATTTCTCGGTGAAATGTGGTCCCCTGGAATGCACTGAGTATTTAGTCTGCGCACCTTGATATTCACATGTTAACTTTGTCATTTTTATCTTGTGTCTAGTTCTCATTTACTCTTCTATCATCTTATATCTAATTAATTAGGTAACCGTTAATTAGTGTTTAAATCCATAAAATTTAAAAGGAAGAAATAATTATAATTATCCTTGTGCACATTACACCTATAACTCAAAGACAATTAACAAAGCAGCAATAGAAAACTATGTCCATCTTAATATGGTAGACAGTATGTATTTGTGCATAATTTTATAAGGATACCATGCATTGTGATTTCTACTTGAATGAAGTTTGATTAAACAATTGATAGTTAGTGCTAGACAGCCAAATGAAATTAACTTAGGTAAATGGAAATAGAATGACCCCATCCAATTGTAAAATGAATGTTTATGTGGCTTTTACATGATAACAGGCTTGCAGCCATGAGACTTCTTTGAAGCTTAAATGTCATAGTATATGTAGCATATTACCCAATAGCTCTATCTCACATTTCGATTTAGGTAAGTTCATATTTCTCATTTACCCTTGTATCATCTCATATCTAAATAATTAGGCAACTGCTAATTAGCCTTTAAGTACATAGCAATTAAAAGAAAGAAATAATTACAATTATCCTTGTGTACATTTGAACTATTAATCAAAGGCAATTAACAAACTAGCACTAGAAAACCATGTGCGTGTTAATGTGTTGGATAACATGTATTTGTGCATAGGTGTATATGGATGCTATGAGTTGTGATTTCTACCATTATGGAGCGCTTACTATTACTTGTACAGCCAAGTCACATGCAAGTAGAATTCATAATTCATGGCATTCAGATACACTCAAGGACAAATACAAATCAAGGTTGTTGGCATCCCGATAAGAAAGACGATGAGATACATCCAATTAATGTATGTAACAACATCTTATTGAATGAAGATGATTTGGATAGGAAGGTTACAAATGAGAATCATTATTGGTGTGTGACTAATGCTCTTTTTTAAGACTTGTCAAGAAAATTGCATGCCAATACTATTAGAAAACAGGTGGAATCAAATGTATTGATTGACTATGATTGATGGGTCAAATGTGTACAAGGATAGTTAAATAATTAGGCAGCTGCTAATTAGTCTTTAAGTACATAATAATTAAAATAAAGAAATAATTACAATTATCCTTGTGTACATTTGAACTGTTGATCAAAGGCAATTAACAAACTAGCACTAGAAAACCATGTGTGTGTTAATATGTTGGATAACATGTACTTGTGCATAGGTGTATATGGATGCTATGAATTATGATTTATGTTTGCATGTAGCTGGTTTAAATATTTAATAATTAGTGCTGGATAATGGAATGAAATGAACTTGGGCAAATGGAAATAGAATGACCCCATGGAATTGGAACATCAATGTTTATGTGGCTTTAACATGATAGCAGATTTGCGTCCATGAGACTTATTTGAATCTCAAATTTCATACTGTATGTGGCGTATTAGCTAATTGGCTTAACATGATAGCTTTCAAACAAGTTAATTCAGCGATCAATCAAGCTAATTGGCTGATGAATTAATTGTGTTGAGTGGTTAGTCATAGTTAATTATTAGTCATCTTTATCCTCCAGATCAGTTAAATCAATCTTGCCTATTCACATTCACAGATACACAATCTTTCTAACCATTTTGCCTGCTTTTAATAAAATAGGAGCTTTAGAACAGGATATGTACATTCATCTAAGCATGATAAGACGTGGATTTCTGATAGATATTATGGTTTGAAATGTTGTCATGAATATGCATACAAAATATGGAAGCACAAGAAAAACATGTAAACTGTTTGACAGAATTCCTAGAAGAAATGTTGGCTCTTGTTGTGTAATGATTGCAAGTTATGCAGAGAATTATTTGTCGAAAAATATTTTTGCAAACTTTCAAGCAAATTAACTAAATAGCTGATCAAGTTAACTGTGAATCAAGTTACTTGACCAATCAATCAAACTAGTTCATTGATAGATTAGTTTTCTTGAATAGTTAATTATAGTTAATTATAAATCATCTTTATTCACCAAATCAATTAAACCAATCATGGCCATTCATATGCAAAGAAAGAATTTCTTGAAAAGGCTTTATAGACAAGGAAGCAAATGCAATTGCTAGGTGCAAACCGAAATTGCAAAACCTTCACCAACATCTTCCTTTGTGTTTCTTGTGCTACAAATATTCAACAAGCTATAGCTGTCCATATTAATTGTATTCCTTTGTCTATGTTCAAGCCATCTATTTATTCTATTGCTTTCGCTATTATTTCATGAAAGCTCAAATGTCATAGTATATGTGGCGTATCAGCTAATAAGTCCATCTCACATTTTGCTCATGACAATTTAGTTTGTCTCATCTCTCTCCAATACATTAATCAAAGTCAATTAACAAATAAGTCAATCTTACACTTGACTCATGCAAATTAAGTCAATTCTATCTTTTACTCATTAATGAAATTAACTAATTAGCTTAACAAGATAGCTTTCAAACAAGTTAGGTCAGTGATCAATCAAGTTGTTTGACTGATGAGCCAATTGAGTTCAATAGTTAATCATAGTAATAGCAAAAAAATCCTTGTTAGATGATGTCATAGTTGAATCTACTTTTGTGTGCCTGTCTACACTTTTGCTATAGCTTGAAGCAATGATGCTTTATGGTTCAAGTATTAAGTGTAATTGGAAACCTTTCTTGATTTAAATTGATTGATTTAAATCTATTTGGAAACCATACTTACAGTGGTTCTTTAGGCTCGATGCAAAACAGCAATATAGTTAAAATGCATAGCGAAAGCCTGTAGAGAACCATGCTCACACTTGTACATTCAAAATTCAAGAACCTATGATAAATAGTCTGCCAGGTTAATCTGTTTTCAATTAATATTTGTTTCTATTGAATCTAAAAAAATACTTGCTGGCATTTTTTGGTGTTTTGACTATTAGTATCCATTATACTATCACTGTCATCCATTGCAATTATAATTTTGGGAGTTGTTTGCACAAATGTGTTTTGATGCATTGTGAAACCCAACTTGCATTTCTGGGATAAAATGAAGCAAAATAAATAAAAGTAGCAATTTGTTACCTTGAGTAACTCATCTCTTGGTGTTCATTCAATGAGCACAAGAGCTTTTGCTGTCACTGTAAACGTTCCCTTTGTATTGATAAAAGTTGCCAGTTTTCAAATTTATGCCTTTGCTTAAATTTATTTGTATATGGAGTCGCATTGTTTTCAAATACATGACTGATAATAACACATATATTAGAAAACTTTAAACCAAAATACACAAATCATTAAAAAAATAATATTTCTCTCTTTGTCTTATATTGCTACAGATAGAGCTTCTTTTCAATCATCATATGTCTACCCCACATATTCCTAGCCTAACTGTATTAACTTAGAGAGTCTTGACAAATTGCCGGAAGAGCTGACTATTTTCATCTTTGCATAAGCCTCCACTGTATTCCACACTATATTATTGTTGTCTACCTTTTTACCATCAAAACTTTTCTACATATGGCAAATGACTAAAATTACATATCCTTTTGTTGGATTACTTACCATGTTCTGCCACCTTAATAAGATCGGGTATAGCCGTAATGTATTAAAAATGAATTTATAACTGTGCAATGCAGTCAAGCCCCTGTTTTTCAAGTTATAGCCAAACAAACTAAATGATTATACCACAAATGGAGATTCTTACTTCAAATAAGAGAGAATAAAAACATAAGATGCAATTGCTAGCCAGGTCCTTCATTGCTCCCTTGCTACTGGTAGATATCACAAAAAAGTAAAAACCTATTTCTAAGATGACAATGAATTTAAGGCACTTGAAATAAGTTTGTCTCTATAATATTGCCCACACTTATTTATCCCCAGCAGCTATGTATTGGCTTATAGGTAGATATAACAGTTGAAAATACTATCGTAGACATATATTCACAATGTGGAAATATAGACAAGGTCCAGGAATTGGAAACAAGGAATGCATAGGAAACATAAGCTATGAAATACAATGACATGTAGCATAAACAAGTAACAATTTAAACTCCAATAATTTGTGAAAAGCTTTTATGAGCATTGATTTTTTATCAGATTACTTTTGCAAAATACATGTACAGTAATGCAAAAAGGGTATCTAGTAATTTTGCTATCAATTCATATCACCCAAGAACTACTTCCGACAGAGAGACACTTCCTCCTCCATCTGTTTTAGTTTAGCAGAATCTGGTCAAGAACTTTATTTTTGTTAAATGAAACAATCAGGAATTTGGAAAATAGAAAAAACAATGGATTGTTGAGCTTTCTAATTCATCATGATTTTTCAATTTTTTTACCCCACTTTTACAGCATACTGAATAACAAGCAACTAAAAACAACATTCAGAACTCTACAATGCTCTTGTAGAATGAGAACACAAACAAGTATTCAAGGGTACCTATTTTGTTTACTTCTACTCCAAACTCTAAAAGAAGGCTCGCACAGTCTTTGTATCTATTTGTTGTTGCAATGTGCTAAACACAGGATATCAAAAAGATTTGTCATATTGTTCTGAACTCTCAATAGAAAAAAGAATCTCCATATCCTACCATCAAAGAAAATGCATTAAAGTCAAAGGAGTTTGAAATTAAAGATAACAAACCTAATAGCACTCACTTGGATAAATTGTTTTGTATAGTCTGAATTTTATTGGTTCCTAGCGTCAAGGCAGGAATACTCATGCATTCGGTTGGAATGCTTTTAACTGGTAGCATTGGGCAATCACATTTCGGCATTTAACATATTACTTATTTTTTTGTATAGTTTGAATTTGGAGAGCTATTTTTTATATTGGAAAATTAGCATTTATCTATTTTCCTATTCGTCTGAGTAGCTTTATAAATCATTTTTGTTTTGAAAATTTAGGAAAATGCGAATGCATAGATTGATTAAATAAATTTAAGCAAAGGCATAGTTTAAAAACTGGTGGCTAGAGGTATGTAATCCATGAATGCAGATTAAATGCATTAAAATATTAGGAAAATGTGAGCGCATAAATTGATTAAATAAATTTAAGCAAAGGCATAGTTTATAAAACTGGGGAGTAGACGTACGTACTGCATGAATACAAATTAAATGCATTGAATGGCATCTGGCTCGAGGTGAAGGCGCTGGAATGGCTTGGTGGCCACGCGTGGCCACGGTACTTTGGTCATTTAATATAGAGTTAAGCCACTTGCTATGTATCTCTATTACTTTGTGTGTGTTGTTTTTGTGTTCTGTAAGCACGTGTTCTAAGGAAGAGTTTGTAGCGACTGACCAGGAGATGTTATAGTTGTAGAGTCCAGACCCAGAAATGAGTTACTTGAGGTGATAATTTGTTATTTTCCATAGTTTCTTTCCATTAAAGTGCATAATGAAGCTGTGTTTCATAGTGCTTTAGTTGGACTATCACTATCACTTTGTGCCTAATGTGTTGGTGCATGTATGTATGTATGCATGTCTCTATGTACATATGCATTTATCTATGTGCATATCTATGTAAACATTTGTAGATGCATATATGCATGTATGCATATGTCTCTGGATATATCTATGCATATATGTATTTATGCATGTATGTATGTGTGTATAGATGCATCTATGTGTATATGCATGCATGCATATATGTTTACGTCCATACATGCATTTATGTGTGTCTACATGGATGTATCTATACATATATATACATGTGTATATATATATGTGTGTGTCTATATGTCTTTTCTAGGAAAGAGTTTACAGTGACAGGGAAAAGGTTGTCATGGTTCCAAAAAGGACACTCGTAGACAAGTTACTTCAGGCAATAAATAGTTATTTTCATCAGTTTTCTTTTATTTTAGAGTCCATAGGCAGATTAGGTTTCACAGTGCTTAGCCTACGCTAATCTTCATAGACTAGTACCTCGGATGAACAATTGTCTTTTGTCCAATGTACAATATGGGAGCTTAACAATAACTTGGTGCTTATGAGTCCTCTAAAGATTACATATCTTCAATTACTGCAGAACTGTTCCATAGTGAGAGCCACTGTGTTGTTACCATCTGCCATAATGGGACCTTTCGAACAATATGTGGACAATGTGTTGAGAAGGCTTTACAAACTGTCAGGAAAATGCAATTTACATATATAAGCCTAAACTCCACAATTTCTTTCAGCTTTCTTGTTGTCATTAAAGCATAAAGGAAAGAGGATTTTTTCCAAACTTCTAATTTATGTACTTTTACATGTGATAATTCACCTTATTAATTAATGAATCAAATTATCTTAATTAATTAATGTTCTTTTCCATTCTATCATTTCATATCTAATTAATTAGGTAACTGCTAAATAGTATTTACATACATAATAATTAAAACAAAGAAATAATTATAACTATCCTTGTGCACATTTGACCCATCAATCAAAGTCAATTAATAAATCTGATTCCACCTATTCACTGATAGTATTGACATGCAATTTCCTTGAGAAGTCTTGAAAAAGAGGATTACTCACACACCAATAAGGATTCTCATTTGTAACGTCCCTATCCAAATCATCTTCATTGAATAAGATGTTGTGGCATACATTAATTGGATGTATCTCATCATCTTTCTTATCAGGATGCCAACAACCTTGGTTTGTATTTCTCCTTGAGTGTATCTAAATGCCATGAGTTATGAATTCTAGTTGCATGTGGCTTGATTGCACAAGTAATAGTAAGTGCTACATAATGGTACAAAATAAACTTATGCAAATGGAAATGAAATGACCCCATTTAGTTAGAAAATCAATATTTATCTGGCTTTCACTATTAAGTGATAGCTGGTCTAGCATTAAACAGTAGCTAGAAATTGTTTTTATCAGAACTTAACTGTGCTAGCACAGGTCTGTGTTGTTTTTTGGCTTAGTATTGACAGGTTGCCATGGCCTATTTACACTTCTTTAGATGCTTAAGCAAATATGGCATCTATTCCATTGATTGCTCTTAAAGAGCTTATGCCACCATTACAATAACAGAATTACACTAATGCATGCATATGCAAAATATGTTCTATATTATAGGGTACACAAATAACAATAAGTATTTTAAAATTATAAAATGCAATTTGCATTATAAGAAACAAAAGTTCTTACTTAGGTTCTTTCTCGTCGAAATGAATCTACATAAGAATTTTGTTTTGTTTTTATGAATAACATAGTATATGTCACTCACTGTACTCATTTGTCTAAATTGTCCTTGTAACAGGGATCGGTGCTTTCAATTGTATTTAAACAATCATGCACAAATTGCAATGTGAGGTTAGCATATTAACCTTCTCCTTTAAAAATAAAAATAAAAATGCAGAGTTTTCCAAATATGCACTTCTAGGAAGATTTCCCATGGTTGTAGATGAAATAGTATATGTTTTTACGGTTTGCTCACTTCTCAATTTTGTCATTGTACTAGGAAAAATTACTTGTGCCTATAATAACAGCCAAAATTTGTAAATTGCTGCAAGTATACTTGATCATTCAATAGCAGATTGCAAGGTCAGCTTTCCAAATTGTCTTTCTGCTTTTCTTGAAATGCAATTGAAATTCTTCAATATAATGACTGCATAAAGTTCTTTTTCATGTTTTCATTTTGTCATCTTGTATTCCTCATTTCTTTGAGCACAAATGATTTAAAAGGCTGCTTGCACATATAGAAACAGGAAAATGCATTTTCCACAATTGCAATAGTAATTTGTCTTCGAAAAATAGAACAAGTTTTTCTTATGTGTTAACTAGTTATACTTCCTTTATACAATATCCATATAATAGAATGAACTGCTAGAATGCAATTTTTAAACCCTGTTTGCAGTTTCAAATAGCCTATACAGTCATAAGTCTTTGTTTTATGTCAACTGGTTTTTACCTATATGCATTTAAGGAAATTTTGTTCATAAGACTACTTATAACTGTGGCAAGTTGCTATGCACTGTGCAAGTGAACGTATGTTTAATCTTCCTGTATTGCAAAAAAAGACCACAAAGTTAATTTCAAAAGCTGACTTGGCACATGAGTACAATGAATGATGTACTACGTTACTCATAGACATGACGCAATATTTTTCCATGGTCTTGTTTACATGCAAAATGACATTAACCACAATTTTTTTTTGCTCACATTGCCAATTTCACTGTGTGCTTTAAACCTCTAAAGTAAGAGAAAACTGAGGAAAGAAACTATTTATTGCCTCAAGTAACTCGTTTCTGGTTTTGGACACTGTAACTATAACAAAGTTTGCTCAATCACTGTAGACTCTCCTAGAACAAAGAGTTGTAGAATAGAAAAACAATTTGCGCAAAGTAATAGTCATGCTTAACAAGTGACTTAAGTCTATAACAAATGAACAAAGCAGCCTGGCTATACATGTCCACCAAGCCATTCCAGCAGTTTCTCATCCACCCACATGCTATTTAATGCATTTACTTTGCATTTATGCACTGTGTGCCTGCACCTCTAAGTTTTAATCTCTTTTTTTAATTATTTAATCGATCTATGCCTTCGCTTTTGATCAATGGACCTATGCCTTTGCATTTTCCTCAAATTTTTAAAACTCAAATGATTTTTAAAGCTATTCCCACAAATAAGAAAAGCCATAGATCTTCTTTGATCAATCAATGCCTTTGCATTTCCCTGATTTTTTTAAAACAAAAATGATTTATGAAACTATTCTCTACATGCCACTTAATTCATGTTTATGTGAATAGCTTTTAAAATCATTTTCTCTTTGAGAAAATCAGTCACTTAGAAGTACATAGAAACAAAGGAATCCAATTACACAAAACATTTAAAGACCATAGACTGAGATTGACAATGTGAGCAAAAAAGATTCTTATCCACCATTTCTTGCATGTAAACAAAGCTACCTGAAAATATTGTTTTGTGTTTGTGGCATTGAAAGTATACATCATGCATTGTACTCATTTATCCAATTTGTCAATGTAACAGGAATAAGTACATACAATCCTGGTGGGGGACAGTGGATGACAAGGTCAGGTTGAAGAATTAATACTATTTTTCCCTTGTGCTTCTAAAAAATTGTTTGTTGTATAATATGTCACGTAGGCTTCTGCTACTACTCAAGATCCATTTTCCAACATATATAGAGATTATTATCTTCCAAGATGCTCGACAACATGATTAATACTATAGATTGCTATTGAGTAAAAGCACATAAGCAACATAGGAAAAAACTATAGATTTTGTAATCTAGATGATAGCATTTGATACTATTCATACATAACATCTGCTATTCTCAAACACATTAGGATACAAAAGAAACAAAGAAAATGATAGACGTTGACACCTATGAATTGACAAAGTGCCCCCAAATATCAAACATTGACTACGCGCTTAAGGGTGAGGGGCTTTGCAGATTAAGTACTTTTGCATACAATGTTGGTGATTGTTTGTTTGACTCATTACAACTACTGCTTAACAATCGCTACACATCAATTCAACTACGAAACAGAGTTATAGATTACTTCTTGAGTTGCCTTCAAAACAAGGACAAAGAAGCAATAAAATCATACAACTATGAACTAGACCCTGATACTCTATATACATTGCACAAAGTACATGATCCGCAAACATATTTCTGTAGAATGTGATTATCTGCAAAGCCACAGGTAGATTGCACTGAAAGTGGATTGTGGGGTGACTTATTCTACATTCACTGGATATCCAAATGGTTGAATATACAAATATGCCTTTGGTCAAGAACAACAGCAAGAAGGTACTTACAGGTCAATAGTTCTGATTACACAAAATCAGTCTCTATACTATTTCATGACATGAATTCTTTAAGTGGACACTTTGAACCATTGTTAAAAATTGAAACACAAAATGAAACTTCAAAACAGCTCGTAGGTTCACATGAAATTAAAAAACTGTGCACAAAGTATCCTCGAATATCAAACATTGACAATGTCCTTAGAGCTGAAGGCCTTTGTAGATTAAACACATTTGCATACAATGCTGGCGATTGTTTGTTTGACTCACTTCAAGTACTACTTAACAATCAATACACCTCAACTCAATTACGAAATGGAGCTATAGATCATTTCCTAACTTTCCTTCAAAATAAGGACAAAGAAGCAATTAAATCATATAACAATGAACTAAATCCTAATACTTTATATACATTGCACAAAGTACATGACCAAGAAACATACTTCCACAAAATGCGATTGTCTGCAAGACCATGCACAGACCATAGTGAATGTGGATTGTGGGGTGACTTGTTCTGCATTCACTGGATATCCAAATGGTTGAAAATACAAATAAGCCTCTGGTCATTAACAACATCAAGAAAGTACTTAGATTTCAATGATTCTGGATAGACAGAATCAGTCTCTATACTGTTCCATGATACAAACCCTTTGGCTGGACATTTTGAGCTGCTTCTAAGAATCAAAGCCCAAAATCTAACTCACCAATGCTCAACAAGCTTACTCCAACTTAAAAAGTTGATAAGAAGTGGTCCACAATACAAAATTACTTACTTGAACAAGACACATGCTTTGCCAAAAAACAAGAAGAATTTGATACCATTTGTCACAGCAAACAATTTTAAACATAAATCAACAATAAGACTTAATCACCACCTGAAGAACTTGATTAGAAAAGAAAAACAAAAAGAAAGTATACCTACCAGTCCAAAGAGAAAAAAAACATTGTCACCAATAGAAATTTATAAAACAGCAATACAAGATACACCAAAATACCCATGTGCAATTTGCCAAGTGCTCTGTTTCAACAAGGATATCAAGACATCCAAAGAAAAACAAAAAGAACTATACTGTAAGCTACTACAATCAGATTCCTTACCATTCACAGATTTCATATGCCATCTATGCTACTTTGCATTGAAACAATCCACTATTCCAAAGTATGCTACCCCACAGAAAATAAGAACTAATAGACCATTGTGCTATGTGCAAAATTTAACTCAGCTAGAAGAACGACTTGTCTCACTTAGAATTGCATTTGCACAGATTTGGGAACTAGGGTTCAAAAGGTCTCAAATAGGCCTAACAGGTTCTATTATAAATGTTCCTGTTGACATGAACATTGTACAAAGAGCATTACCACAATCAATTAACAACACACAAACAATTGTTGTTTCGTTGAAAAGGCGCTTACAATACAAAAATGCATTTCAAAAAGGCATGGTGCGCCCAAATTTCATCATGCAAGCTTTGACTCAATTAACAAGGAGACCATTATACAAAATGCACAAAGTCCACATAAACCAAGATTGGCAAGAAGTTCTCCAATGCACTCAAGAAAACGAAGACAATAATCCACAAAATACAAGTGAAATAGAATCAGATAGTGAAATGGAAAATGAAAACCCATCAGAAACATTGATACATGGATTTACTGAGTCTAGAAGTATCCATAACATGGAAGACAAGATTATTGAAATTGCACCTGCAGAGGACAAGTATCCAATTGGAATATTTAAGGACATGTATGCTGAAGAAATGAATTTCCCAACTTTATTCTTTGGCAAACCACGTGATAATGACATTGTAAAAAACTTTACATATCAGAAAATAGTATGCTGGGAGCTCTTACAGTCACAAAGACAATTTGCATATCATACAACAAACATTTTTTTCAAAGCTATTAAGGTACTAATACAACAAGTACTATCTACAATGACAATAAGAATCCGAAAAGGCCAGTTAAAAGACCGAAAGCTATTTGCAAAAGACGTTAAACACAAACCAAATCTAGAAAAAATTCTTAAATCAGATATTGGATATGTTGATTTCAAAAGAATAAGAATCTCTCCAGACTATTCACAACAACTTAAGAAAAATGTATTTGCTATGATTCGACAACTAGGACCACCGACATTTTTCATCACTTTCACTAGTGCTGAGCAAAATTGGGATCCACTAATTCAAACATTACAAGAGCTGCACAATCTACACCAATCAGCACAAAACCATCAAGAATCTAATGACCCAACACACATTGACAAATTTGAACTAATCAAGAAAGATCCTATCACTTGTGCACGTTACTATAAACATAGAATAAATGCAATTAAAAAATTGATACTTACAGATGACTCTTTCCTTGGAAATGTCATTGATTACTTATCAGTCACTGAGTTCCAAAATCGAGGAAATGAACATGATCATTTCCTCATATGGGTTAAAAATGCACCAATCTACACAGAAAATAACAACACGAACATCATAGCTTTTGTTGATAAGTATATTACTTGCGACACCGAAAATTTGGAACCTGCTTTGGCAATGCTACACAAACATCGTCATACAAAGAAATGCAAGAGATCAAGAAAATGAATTTGTAGATACAATTTTCCTTTCCCACCAATGCAAAAGTCAACTATACTTTTACCAATACTCCAAAAGACTGAAGCGATAACTGCAAATGCCACTGACATCTTTTCAAAACTCCAAAAAGCAAACTATGATGAAACATTCACTTTTCAAATGTTCTTAAAAGAAATAAACTTAACTGACAATGAATACATTGAAGCTTTGAGCTCAACATTAAACAGGCCTACGCTTTTTTTACAAAGAAAACCATCACAAATATGGAACAATAGTTTTTCAAGGAAAATTCCAGATCTTTGGAAGGCTAATACAGATGCAAATTTTTTTCTCAATACATATGCTGCTGCAATGTATTGTAGCTCATATATTGCAAAAGTAGACAAGTCAATGACATATGCATTCAAAAGAATACGTACAAACCACAAGCAAGACAATATTGATGCAATACGAATGGTAAGTAAACTTGGAAATGCCATGCTTAACTTGCAAAAAATGTCATCACAACAAGCTACACATATTGTTTTTTCATTGCCATTAAATTACAGTTCAAGAAAATGTATATTCATTGATACACGATCTGACAATGATCGCACATTTATACTAAAATCTGTTAAACAATTGAGCAATGAGCCAGACGAATCAGAAAACGTTCTTGTGAAATCTATTATAGACTACTATTTAAAACGTCCTGAAACAATGGTGGACATATGTCTTGCAGAATTTGTTTCAAGATACAACAAATACGGTGCTACAATTGAACCAAAGGCCAAACCAAATGTGGTATAGTTTATCAATTTCAACAAACACTTTGATATAGAGAATCATTGTAGAGAGCAATTGGTTCTCTATGTTCCATTTACCATTAATGATCATACACTCAAACAAAACTTTGACTCTTGGGAACATGCATACATGTATCATAGACAAACCATTCAAACAAATAGTGCAAAGTTCATCCACAGCACAAACTCCGCATGGGGTGACATTGACAAAGCTATAAATGATCTTTAGTCTCTTGAAGATGAAAAGCTCATTGACCTACCAATGCAAGCAAAGCTTCGCCAGAAAGAACTATATGACATACAAATAGACCTTCCAAACATAGGTCGTTCTAACCCAAATACCATGCATTCCAATGGATTTGAAATTGCAAAGCACCCACAAATTATAGATAACAATGAATAGTACAAGTTAAGACGAATGTTAAATAAAGAACAACAAGCAATTGTTAAAGATGTTCTCATAAAAAAGATGAAAAATCCACAAAAGCCATTGCACTTGTTTTTGACTGGGGGAGTTGGAACAAGAAAGACTTTTACAACAAAGGCCATCTACCAAGCTCTCATTTGCATCTATAGCAATTATGTTGACAATAATCCAGACAAACCCAAGGGCTTATTAACTGCATATACAGGTAAAGCAACATATAACATAGGGGGATTCACATTACATTCAGTATTTCACATACCTTTTAATACATCAGAATTCCTGCCACTGAACACTGAAGTGCTTGACACTATGTCAAAGCACTATGATCAATTGCGCATACTTCTTATAGATGAGATATCATTAGTTGGCTCAACATTCCTATGGTATATTGATAGAAGACTACGAGACATAATGCAAATGCCTACAGCATACTTTGGAAACCTTGATACAATATTTTGTGGTGACCTTTACCAGGTACAACCTGTCCTTGACTTTATGGTTTTTGAAAATAGGCCTACTCCAATTGATTTAATGCCTTATAGTTTCTGGAAAGACCACATAAAATGCTATTCATTGGTGACTACCATGAGACAAAAAGATGAAATATTTATTTCAATCTTTAATAGATTACGAGTAGGCATTCAGACAACTCATGACATAGACTATCTCAACAAAATTTGCTTTCATCCTGTACCATTTGATCCATTGCTTCCGCACCTTTTCTATAGGAGAATTGATGTTCAAGCACATAACAACAAAATGCTATCAATCATTCCAACCCAAATGATAGTGCTAGATGCAATAGATGAACTTGAGAAGGACCTTAATGCAATATGAGTATACAGTCACACAACGACACTTCCATCACAAATATGCTTGAAACCAAACATTCTTGTTGAACTTTATGCAGGCAATTACAATGTTCAAGATGGCCTCGTCAACGGTTCAGATGGAATTTTTAAAGCATATACAGCACAAAACAAAATTGATATTGTTTGGATTAAATTTAATGACCCATCAATTGGACATCATCAACGCACAAAACTAGCACAATGCTATTCTACCATCATTGACAAAGACTGGGTGCCTATACAACACATTGCTAGGCCAATCCAGAAAATAACAACAAACAAGAAAATTACAATTAGAAAACAATTCCCAATACAAGTAGCATGTGCATGAACCATACATCGATCCCAAGGATTAACAATGGAGGCCTTGGCTTTTGATCCCACAGGCATTAGACAGCATGGGCTAACCTATACAGCTCTATCACGAACAAAATCAGTAGAATCATTATTTCTATTACAACCTTTAACTACAAACAACTTCAAAGTTAAAGACAAAATACAACTAGAAATGTCTCGTCTCCAGACATGTGCACAATGGAAATTTGATAACCAAAGCACATGTTCAGAAAACAAATCACATATGCTCCTATGTACATTGAACACTCATAGCTTGAAAGCACATGCAGAAGACATTGTCAATGACTATGGCATAATGCAATCTGATATCTTGTGTCTCCACGAAACACATATGCATCCCTTTGAGCTAAATATCTTGCTGCAATATTTTGATAGCTTCTCTGTACATAACATACATGGCATAGCAACTTTAACCAGGAAACATTTATTCCTATCAAAAACAAAACAACATGAAACATCAAATATTGAAGCCATCACATCAATAGTAATGCTATCTAACAATGAACTCAATGTTTGTAATATTTATGCAAGACCTGCAACTGCCATACACGAAGTTATCGCAATCTTGCAAATAATTATTGCATCCACAAATTCAGAAAACATGTTGTACATTTTAGGCGATTTTAATGTGGACATGTTTTCAGAAAGCAGAAGCAAAAAAATACTTCATAGTTATATGCAGCAGAACAATATACAATTTATGTTGAACCAACAACACAACATGGGAAAGTCAGTCATTGACCACATTTGGTCCAACACGACTACAAATATATGCTCTATCTATAAATCAGAAGCATATTGGACTGATCACAATCCAATTTTCCTAAAATTGCATGTTGCCCAATAGACAAATTCAACTTTATAGAACTTATAGCCTTATATCACTTTTATGCTTTGCAATGCCTTTTTCAATGCTATATCCATTATTTGCAGGAGATCTATGGATGAAACTAAAAGACAGTCAAAGAAAATACAAACCACACAAGAAGAATCAGCACAACGGTAAAGCACTCATAGTATTATTCCTTCATACTCATTCACCCAAATCACAAATATTCAAATAACATTGTTCCAATGCATCCCTTTGAGCTAAATATCTTGCTGCAGTATTTTGATAGCTTCTCTATACATAACATACATGGCATAGCAACTTTAACCAGGAAACATTTATTCCTGTCAAAAACAAAACAACATGAAACATCAAATATTGAAGCCATCACATCAATAGTAATGCTATCTAACAATGAACTCAATGTTTGTAATATTTATGCAAGACCTGCAACTGCCATACATGAAGTTATCACAATCTTGCAAATAATTATTGCATCCACAAATTCAGAAAACATGTTGTACATTTTAGGCGATTTTAATGTGGACATGTTTTCAGAAAGCAGAAGCAAAAAAATACTTCACAGTTATATGCAGCAGAACAATATACAATTTATGTTGAACCAACAACACAGCATGGGCAAGTCAGTCATTGACCACATTTGGTCCAACATGACTACAAATATATGCTCTATCTATAAATCAGAAGCATATTGGACTGATCACAATCCAATTTTCCTAAAATTGCATGTTGCCCAATAGACAAATTCAACTTTATAGAACTTATAGCCTTATATCACTTTTATGCTTTGCAATGCCTTTTTCAATGCTATATCCATTATTTGCAGGAGATCTATGGATGAAACTAAAAGACAATCAAAGCAAATACAAACCACACAAGAAGAATCAACACAACGGTAAAGCACTCATAGTATTATTCCTTCATACTCATTCACCCAAATCACAAATATTCAAATAACATTGTTCCAATTCTTTGCAGGACACCAAAAGATGTATCAAAAAGACAGGAAAAACAAGTGCAAATTGCACAGGAAGAGTCAGCACAACGGTAAAGTGCTTGGTTCTTCATTGTACCGCCATTTTCCCAGCTTGCTAATATTAAATTAGCATTCAATTTACATTATCCTTGTTCCTTGTAGGACAAGAGTCAAGAAACCTAAGATTGTTTCAATCGAATAGCTAAATGCAAAAAGAGCTGGAGACACCTTCCAAGGTGATGTGCTTGTTGTCTACAAAGCAACATTGGATAAGGCCAACAAAACACGAGAAATGTTGCGTGCTGATTTAACAGATCACAAAGCAGAAATGACAATCACGTTAAATGTTAGTGGAAACCTTGTGTATAAACATGAGCCTAAAATAGTCCTAGGGTCAGCTATCTCAATCTCAGATTTTCAAGTTGCACCTAGGACAGATTATGACAGAGGTGACTGTGATTGCATTTTGATTTTAATAGACATAAGCATCACTGAAAACATCCCACACCTCTGTCAAGAGTACAAATTCATTCCAAGTACGACTATCAGCCAATTGCTAACAACTATAAATGAGTACCCAGCTGGCACAATAGCTGCGCTAGTAGTTGGTGCCAAGAAAATGGGTACCCAATTTGCAGTTGACATCAAAGATGGCCACACTGACATAGACAAAGCACAGGTATTTAGGTCTATAGAAATTTTTCCTGTTCTTTCAGTTTCAACCTTTTCTCGTTCTATAGTGGTCTCTATAACAATTTCCGTAACAAAATCTAATTCTCTCATTGAATCGCAGTTGCTATTACGGTCAACATA
>VDFB02013318.1:0-23354 GCA_007258455.2 Sequoia sempervirens | reverse complement strand
TAAAAGCATTCTAAAATCTTAAATTTATACATCAAAAGTCAAAAAGTGTGCTAAAGATTCTCTAGAGTACTTTTCTAAGGGTCCTAGACACTTTATTCCTTTTCTGGGACACTTCACAAAAAATTAGGACACTTTGCAAAAAAGTGGGACACTGAAAAAAAGGGACACTTTGCAAAAAAATGAGACTCTTTGCGCCTTTTTCTTCCAGGGTCCTAAATCTATCTAAAAATGCGCAAAACATAAAATAATTGCATAAAAGCGAAGCTAAGGTAGAAAGGAATCCACTCACTGGATGGTGTAGATCACCTCACGCTACCTCCTCATGTAAGCTCTCGAGTCTCAGGGGCGTGTATGGTCGTACACTTGGCATTGTCACTCACTCTCCATTGGAATCAAACTACAAAAAGGTAAGAGACAAAATGATTACAAATTACTTCACTTTTTACTCATATATTTTCAAATTAGGTCATGTTTACATATATAGGGTTAAAAGTGCTTTATCATTCAAACTGACATATTGGGGGCTAGAGAACTCCATTTTCCATGTCATTTTTTGCATTGTATTCATAATTCCACTCCCATTCTCATCAAATGTCTATCACTATGTGGTATGGTACTTCAAAATACCCTATGATATGACTTGTACATGTCGATGTGGTTAGACTGCTACCTTGATTCCACCTCCATAAAGCAAGCAAAATCAAGGTGGGCATACATCTACCCTTGAATTTTATTTCATGAAGAAAGTTAGATAAGAGGATTTTTGAACAACTAACGAATTGGTTTTGCAGGATGTGGTTCCTAACATTGTGGTTTTACAAATAGCTACAATGGGGGCTTCATTATTCCATGTTTGTGAATAGATCCATATGAGTATCCTTTTTATGAGATGAAGTTTACTGTTTGAATTCCTTTAGCTTGCATATACACATAGTGTCATCTGGGCGCTAAAGTGGGGGCTATATTTAGTGTCAAAAATTGTACTCCCTTCTTGGACATGGTACAATTTCACACTTAGTTTGGACCTATTTTAGTACCTTTGCATTCATGACCCTTTAAATCACCATTAATAGGCCCCTAAGACCCTTTATTTCAGATCCCAAAGCTTATTTCAATTGAAATCCTGACAAAATCAACAAATGCATTTAATTTTCTAACACCCCGACAATTTATCACCACGAAAAGCTAGGGTGGGATTCATATGCCACCTTGGACCTATGATTCCCCCTACGTGGGAACAATATGCCACCTTGGGCGTATGAGTCCCCCTACGTGGGACCAATATGCCACCTTGGGCGTATGAGTCCCATGTGGCCCCGTTTTAGGGTTTGAGTAGGAAATTAAGGTTTCTAATTCAATTTTTTGGCTAATGTTGGTATTTGGGATCTAATAAATGGTAAATTAGATGAGATGCCTATAAAACTAAGGTTTCAAATCACTATTTCACCTAGTAATTCAAGAGCTAAAAAATCCTAGAGTTTTCAAGCAAGAGCATTCAAGAGAGACTTTCAAGTATTCAAGAGCAAGGAGAAAATAAATTTGAATTCTTGGAGCAGCTTTATAGTGTTTTTGTAGGTCTTGAAGTTCACTTTCAATTCAAGATCTAGCATTGTCAAGGATTGATAATGGTTTCCTAGTGTGAATAATGATGGATTCTAGGTTGGGGAGATGCAATTAGCCATCAAACCAAGCCTAATGAATTGTTTACTAAGTGATTCCATCCTCCATTATCATTATAATTTATGTCAAAAGGAAGGTACATGCATTATTGTGGCTTATTAGGGCGATTAGAGATCTCCCAAAGTGAGTCATCATCTTTATGTTTCATTCATGCATCTTATTCTAGCACATTAGAATAGAGTTTCATTGCATTTTAGATCTCTTAATCTTAGATGCACTTAAGATTAGGACTTTCACACACATTTCCTTTCAAGATCTATTCTTTCTATCAAGGTTTAATTATCGAACTAGGGGTTTGGCCAAGGAAAACCCCCCATAAGAAAATCAACACAACATTTTATTTTGCAAGTTTTTAGCATATTCAAATCCAGAAGCAGAGTTGTGAAAATAGAGGAAGGAAGTGCAAAGATAGGAGAATAGATTTAGATCTTTAATTTTTGAAAAATCAAAACAGGACTAAATCGCCACTTGTGGCATATGATTCTTGGTATAGGGATTTTTCTAGATTTCAAAGGATTTAGGCTTATCACTGTGAAATTGTAGTTTCTACCCCAAAACCCTAAACTAGGACTAAATCACCTAGCTTGGTGTACCAGTCCTAGTGTGCTTCAAGAGTCATAATTCTAGGATTTCAGAGCTTATTTCAAACATCTTCAACTTTCTAGGTGCACCTATGTTCATTCTCAGTCCATTCTTCTGATTTTGAGTTTTACTTCCTAGGTTACATAGTTACAATAGCATATCATTTGCATCTCTTTCTTTCTAATCCTTTGCTTAGTGGTGAACCCCCTTTAGTCTTTAATCACACCCTAGGAAACCATCCTAACCCTAGCCCATTCCTCAATCAATTCAAGTGAGGGATCTTGGTTTAATTGAATGAAATAGAGTAAAATAGGGTCCCCCCTTGTGTGTTCCATCTCCTAAAAGGTGGAGTACCTCACCCCTATTTTCTTGGTTTTAGGGGTATTACCAAGTTCAACACTCTTCCTAGGATAATTATCATTTAAGCTCATAGAAGAGGAAAATGATGTATTCAATTCATTATACACTTTTTCATCAATCTTAGTAACCTCATCATTTCCATCCAAGTTAATCACAATGGGAGGTCAAATGATAATGTCCAAAGAAGGATTTAGCTCTTGTTGTGGTTGCGATATAGGATCTTTTTGTTGTGACGAAGAGGGATAATTTTCGTGTATTGCTTCAGTTAAGTTTGGATGTTGATTTTCTTTGTTGTTTTCTTCATTTAACTTTCGAGGAAGAGCACGATGTCTATGCTTATGCTCTATAGCATTTATGTTTATTTTAGTTTGTTTCTCAAGTTGTATTTGTGTAGGAGCGCATTTATCAACCATAGGTTTTTTTTCTTCCCTAAGGGGAGGAATGGAAGAAACCATAGGAGGTTGTTTAACCACTTTCTCTTTAGCTTTGTAAACTTTTTTTTTATCTTAGGAGGCATGATGGGATTGTTTTGGTTGTCTCTTGGTCATTTTTAGGAAATAGGCAAAGGTTCTATCTTAGGTTGGTCTTGGTTATTTGGAATTTCTTAAGGTTCAATCATAGTTTCCTCAAGAATAGGAGGCTTAATCATGAGTTGAGGCATGTTTCTAAGGGATAGTTTTTCTATGAATTTCACCTTAAAATTTTGATAGGATTTGAAAAATAAGTCGTCACAAGGTTTAATAGGTTCCATGGTCTCAGGCCAAAAGAAATCAATGAAAAGTTCCCACAGGATTAAAGCCACTATGGTGCACAATAAATATTTCATTGTCAAATGGAAAATTTAAACATTTATGCACGATCGATAGGACGGATTCCATGGAGCGTAGCCATGGATAACCAAGCTTCACATTGAATTGATCCAACGTTGGTATGATGGAGAATGAGACATATAATTGTTTCAGTCCAATTTTTAGAGGAAAGGTGATTGATCCCATCATAGGGCAAGCAAAACCATTATGCATTTTTATCCATGCTTTCGGTTTATCATATGTTTCTTAATAGAGTTCATGCAAAAGTAAGAATACTTTAGTGATCACATTCTCTCCACATACAAGATCCATTAATATCCCATTAGTGGGCTTGTCATTCATTCAACCGGCTATGTAAAGAGGACCATCAGGTGCATTTCTAATGATATCTTTATATGCGAAAGCAATTTTGAGAGGCTTTTTATTTTGACCCTTACGAGGTTGAGTTTCAATCAATGCAATCATAGCATCCACAGGATTTTGTTCAATATTATCCATGTTGTCATCATTTGTGTCAACATTCATCACATCATTAGAACTTCTTAGTTTCACTAGCTTTGACAAATGCAATATTATGATTTGGCATGGGCTTGGGAAAGATTTGCAAGTTTTTTTTAGGAGGGGAAACATACTTATTTCCTTGATTATTAACACCTACGATTTGAAGTCAACTAGAATCAATGAGGTCTTGCACAATATGTTTAAGATGCTTACAATGTTCAGTATCATGTCCATTTTTTTGGTGAAAATGACAATAGGAATTTGATCTAAAATTTGGGGGTAAAGGATTATTAGGATTGAGAGTTTTAATAAGGTAAGGTGATCATTTTCTATTCTAGGAGTTGTAACATTGTGTTATGGAGGGTATCAGGTAAGGGAGTAAATTGTCTATCTGGATCCCCAAATGTGAAATGAGTTGTCTTCTTTATAGCAGCCACTTGGGTATCACCATGTTGAGTTAGTTGAGGGGGATTTAGTTGAAGGAATCCTTTATTATGTTTTCTAAAGGGTTGATAATTGTTTTGTTTTGCGTATTTGGACTTCTCAGGTCTGCTAGAGGTGGGTTTCATTTCACGACTACTAACTGAGTTTTGATAATCATGAAGGGTAGTACACAACTGTACAAAGGAAGGAAAATTCATCATGCCAAGCTTATCTTGTATCTTAGTTTGCAAGTTCTCAATGAACATCCATTGAAGGTGAGGGTCAAAAATATTTATGTCGATTTGGGAATAAAGCATTTGGTAGCATGAAATGAAGTCGGCAACTTTTTCATCATCCCTTTGCTTACATCTCATCAAATCAACTAAGGTCATCTTAGGACTTATATGCACTTGGACATAGTTTATAAAGGCCTCAAAAAGTTCATTGAATGAATGAATTGAGTTGTTCGGTAACGAGGAAAAATATTCTAAAGCGGTATATTTCAAGGACCTAGGGAAAAGCTTAGCCAAGAGCTTATCCTCAAGGACAAAATCACTACATAAGGCAGTATAAGTGGAAACATGATTGGAAGGATCTCCTTTCCCTCCATATTTCTTAAACCTAGGAATATTTATACCTTGTGGTGTCGACATTCTCAATATCTCCAAGGATAAGGGATTGCTTTTGAAATAGTATGAATTTTGGCCATTTTGATTTTGGTTTATGGTGGAAATTTTCTTTTGAAGGGATGAAACATTTTGCAAAAGTTGGTTAAGGATGGCGTCATTGGTTGTATTTTGAGATGGTGGAAAATATGGTGGAGGTATATATGTGTTCGAGGGAGTAGTGAATGGAATTATTATGGGAGGTAAAGTGGTAGGATACATGATGTGAGATGCCACAAAGGTACTAGGATTGCTAGTGGAAATGCCCAAGGTAGGAAAGACATTACTAGTAGGTTGCAACGTTGTTGTAACTTGAGGGTTGGTATAGTTAGGAATAGAGGCAATGGTTGTAGGAGGAATTTGAGTTCCTCATTGAATTTGGATATTGTTCAAAGGTTGAGCACAAGTAGTAATTGAGGTAAGATGTTTTCCAAAAATCTAAGTTGGGTTATGCACAACTTCTACTCCTTCACTTTCAATCATATGATGTATGTTATCTATGGTAGGAATAGTAGTGTTGGAAATGTTTTCAGTACTCACTTGATGTCATAGGTTTGCTAACTCTTCATGGATTTGTATTATGTTTTCTTTAGGAACACTAGCAACCATTATTTCATCACTTGACATGCTACTTGAAGGTAAAAATTTGTTAAGGATATGGTCCATACCTAGTGAACTAGTGTCAAGACTGTGAGTGAAAGAGCTAGATAACCCAAGATCCATGAAAAGTGTGCTATCATGGGATGGAATGAGTCTCAAACTACGTCTCACTATAGTATTAGCAATAGAAGTGCCAAGTTGTAAAGCTCATGCAAGGGACAATCAATGAATGCAATATAGATGCAATGAACACAAGATAACTGATATGCTTTAATTTTGATTCTTATGTTTACAAATGCACTTGAAATGAAACCAAATTAAGCTAGAGTTAATGAAATGAATGAAACAAAAGCTTAGTAAACTGAAATAAATATCTAACAACAACAAATAGAAGCACAAAACCAAGGGTTTTATTACTAGAAAAAGTAGTTTTAGGTCTAACACAAGACTAAATCACCCATAAAGGCATATGAGTCCTAATTAGGGTTTTTCAAAGGTTTAAATGTTGAAAAAAACACAACACAAAATTCCCAAAAATCAAGTAAAACAACCTGTACTAGGACTAAATTTCCCAAAGGGGCGTATGAGTCCTAGATTAGGGTTTTGACACTAATTTTGAAACAAATTCTAAGTGAATGTTAGGTTTTCTGGTTCGTATGATGTCTTGACTATGTGTAGTTACAGATTTCAAATGAAATTCAATGATGAAAGATGCAAAAATGCAACCTATATGCATTTTCACTAATGCAAAGTTTAGAAGCCCTAGGTGCAAATTAACTAATGCAAGACCTAACACAAAGTTAATGTACAAGCTAGATCTAGGAATAAAATGCACTCTAAATCAGAAATAAGGTGTCCAAAGGCTAGGTTCACCAAGATGAAACACAAATGAACATTGGGTTCACCAAAATGAAACACAAAGGAAATGAGGGGATAAGAGGTGGGATGAGTGAAGGGAATGGGTGGATCCCAACTATCTCCTATTTCGCTCTAGTTCATTCAAGGAAACCCTAGGAGCAACAACCTAATGATTGAATTGAGGGAAGGGTTTGTTACAAGGTCTCCTTGGGTGTGATTAAACAAGAAGGGGGGTTCACCACTAAGAAAAGGCTTAGAAAGAAGGAAATGCAAATAGTATGCAACTCTAGCTATGTAATCTAGGAAATGAAACACAAAATTATAATAATGAACTAATAATGAATAGAGGGGCACTTGGAAAATTGGAGATGCTTGAAACAAGGTCTACAATCCTAAAATTGTGACTTTTGATGCACATTGGGATTCATATGCAAGATTGGGTGATTTAGTACCAATTTTGGGTTTTAGGTTGAATCTCGAATCTACAACTAGTAAACCAGGATCTACAAAAAATATTTGAAAATTTGTATACTAGGATTCATACGCCATAAGTGGTGATTTAGTCCTAGTATCAAGGTTGATCTGAAACTCTAATATCCTCTAATGATCTTATGTAGCTTCTCTCCCTTCTGATCTCCAAGTTTGAAACTTTGAATTCTGGCCTGTAGGTGACTTTCCGTGAAGATGACAACTTCTTGAAAACCTTCTTCAATCTTGCAACTTAATCTTTAAAGGATCTTCAAGTCCAAAACACCTAGATCTACAATCACGCATGTAAAGGAGAGAAAAATGTTTTTTTGTTAGCAGGATAGGGGTTTTCCTTGGTCAAACCCCGTTTTGGTAATCAAACCTTGAAATAAAATGAAATAGAATGAAGGAATGATGAATGAATAAATATGTAATGTTGCAACTCACCAAACCATTGTAACAAAGGCTACAAACTTGTGTGAAATGGATAGGATGAATGTAGATCTTTATTCTTGATTAAATGTTATGGATCTTGACTTCAATGCTTTCTTGAATCATAAAACCCCTACATCCCAAATGTTAACTCAAAAACACACATGATGCATTGTGACTTTGACATGATGCTTGAATCTTGAATATAGCCCCAAAATGCTTGATAATCAACTCTTGAATGCTCTTGAATTCTCTTGTAAAATTTTGTGAACTCTTGTGTAAGTGCTTTTGATTTCTTATGAAGTTCTAGCATGAAACTATGTGAAATAACCTTGTATTTATACTTGTTTATAGCCAAATTTCTCAAAATTACAACACTACAAGCCGACATTAGATCTAGGAGAATAAAATCCCACCAAGAATTGAATTCAAAATAGGTCCAAACTAAGGCGAGGCTCATACGCTAGTTGGGTCATGAGTCCCAGTAGCCTAGGCTTGGGACACAAATTTCAAGAAATATTAAGTTCAATGTCAAATTCAGGTTCATGCCCTGAAACTTGGGTGGGACCCATACACCCAAGGCACTGGTGTATGAGTCCCAGATTACTAAATCTGAGACACACAACCCAAAAAAAAAAATTATGATTGGTCATTAGATATATATCAAGATTATCCTCATAAAGATGCATTAAATAAGGCTCGTGGATGTAAAATAGGACCAAATAAGGCATAAAGAAGCCCAATTTTAGTGGGGAGGGCCCAAACAAGTGTGAAAATGTAGAGGGATACATTTTTCTACACTACAATATTATAACCGGTTATAAGATATTACAAGGCTCACTGCCAAGACTCACTGTCCTTGAAAAGGATCAAAGCTTAAAAATAGATACAAAATAAAATGGCTAGATGACCAAGGTATGAACTGATACAAAATGCACCTTCCTTGTGTTGAATTTAGTTCCAATGAAGCTCTAAAAACAAAATACTACTCTATTATGCAATCTCTCAACATATAATTCAATTTTGTACTTAATCTAACTTCACAGATATGAATTTGCAAGAATACATGAAATTAGATCTTACACACACATCATATATCTCGCATACTACAAATCTCTTCTTTTTTAATACTAAACTATTCCACATTTATACCTTATTACTTTCGCATACATCAATTAGGTTGACCTAATTAGACATAGCCCTATTTCAATTCAAAACACTTTGTCGGCTTCATACATGGAAACAACCTCTTTGTGATCAAATCAAACATGCAAAACTTTGAATTAAGGTCGGCACGGGGTGATCCCACAATAATGGGTTGCAATTTTTGGCCAAACTTGACATTAAAATCAGGATTTTTCACCAGACATTCACTTTCTTACACCTATAGCAACTAAACCATTAAGGTTTTGAAGATGAATTAAACTAGTTATTTGTTAGATATTTTGTGTGGATTATAATTATATTTTTTTAAAAAAATTAAAAATAAATTGTGAATCATTTTATGTAATTTTTAATAACTTATTTTTTCTATTAATCAACATTTTTAAAAAGTGATGTTTACTTCGGCACACATAACTTTTTTTATAGATAGGATACAATTGATTTTAAAATACAAATTTTCACACACCAATATCTAGGGGATGGATATTTTTTTATAATTTTTGTTACATATTTTTTCAATTAATTTCCAGAGTGTAATTATAATTTGGATAGAGGTGTACTGGTCCTAAAATCCTTTTTTTATGCATTTGAATTAACTTATTTCTTTTTTGTTGGAATAAGGACATCAATACCTAGGCACATGTATTTTTAGAATTTTTTCTCTATTTTTCTATTTTTTCATATGTGTGAAACAAAGAACTTGATGTTCATTGAAATCCTACATTCACAAGAAATAAAAATAAATATAATAATCAAATTAAACATATTTAAAATTATACCTTTTAGGAAGCTTATAATAAGGGCTACAGTGGATTATAAAACATAAATTTTAAATGAATTCATTTGATCACCCAAAAGGTAAATCAAAAGTGGTTTTATCAACATTTTGATAGGTGTAGAGGAGACTCGATTATAGGTATGGTTTTAAATCTAACAAGGTTCTATCCAAGGGGGTTTGATCAATCCCTCTTTAATTAAAATAATTTAAATGGAACCTTTAAAGTCATAAATCATTGTATTTTCTAAAAATATGTGATTTTAGGAAAAAATCAGGATGTCCCAAAAAGTGTAACCCATTATTGTGGTAGCACCCCACAGATCTAAAATAGATCCCCTTAACATCTACAACACATATTAATCTTTATAGCATAACTTGAAGCATTGAGTCGGCCCGGCTAGGAATTAGACTCAACCACAAAATAAGTCGATCCACACAAGATCAATCATCTATGCAAGCATATAATCATTTTCCATTTAGAATATGTGTAGTGCTGACACCTATAAGCCTTCTCCCAAATTTTTAGAGTCTAAAGCCAAATACCAAAGGAATGAAGACCAATTAACTTTTATCAACCTGTATAGTATAAGTCGAAATATAGTTTGTTGAAATTTTGTCATTTGTAACTTTTAGCTAGATTAACCAAAACTGTTGAAACCTTCAATATAGGTGTATTGAGAATTCCCAAACAATATACTCTAACTGCATAAGTTGATCTTGAAACATGAGTGAATCCAAACCAAAATACCAGATCAAGATGACACAAAGACTATTTTATCGGATCATGCAAAATTGAAAACAAACATTGTTGTCATCAATGACAACACTACAAAGGGTTCCTTCTTCATTATTTCAACACTTGCATTATAACACACTTGTGTTATGCCCTAGATGGGCCAAAAGGTGGTTGTGGCAATTTTTTTTTCTTCAATCTTTATGCACATGCCCAAGGAATATTCTACATGTATAGAATACTGAAACTTGAAGAGAAATATACATTTAAATTCCAATTCATATTTATATATCCTTCAAATTGAATTTGAGTTGTTCTCCAAAATTCATGCATCAATTCAAACTAAGGCTCATAAAAAATAAAATAGGATATGAATTCACCAAGTGACATGCAATATTCAAACTAGACTTAGAACTCAACTTATAACATTTTCATCACATGAGTGCATGGATTGAGCATAAAATACTGCATTGAAAATTTTGAATCATTCAACTCTAAAATCCCCCCAAAATTAACTTCAACTCAACTCCTTATATCTCTCCATTAAGGTAACTGCATTACTATTCTTCAACTTGTACTTGAAGTAAATTTGACATCCCAGTGGCATGGAATATCAATATGAAAATTTGACATCCAAGTACCACATGTCCTCCTTTAGACCTAGAAAGCCAAATAAACATAGAAAACATAAATAATTACTTTTTGTTATGTAGATTAACAATTTGCCCAAGATTTTCCCACATAAGAGTGATTATTAGGTTTATTGTTAAAATGTAGAATTATATGGGCCTACCCATTATATTTTATTCAACCACCATTCTAATAAAATAAGCACTAATATTATTAAAATGTGCACCGTTAAAATATTAATCAAATTAACACTCATTTTAAGGTGTGTATGGGAAACTTGTGGACATATACTTGTATGTATTTAAAATTTACAAATATATCATTGTATGCTTGTAAAAATTATAGATTTACAATTGTATACATGATTTTTTTTAGACTTACAACTATACACAAACAAAATTTACAAACATTCACTTGATATAAAATATAAAATGTTATACCTACAAGATGATAAATTTATCTAACTATTTACAACACTTCCAAAGAAATTACTTATGGTAAAAAATACATTTTTCTTTGTTCAAAATAAATTTATAAATTCTTTTTATCTTAAAATATTATTTTCTAATAAAGAATTGCTAATCCATTTAATTACAATTGTTGAATTTGAGTTCCAATTGTAAGTAACAAATTGTTGATTGCTTTTTAATATTGGCTACATTTTCTTTTTTTAGTTGAATTTAAATTTTTTAAATTTTTGTAAAAAATGTGATTGATTTGTTATAATTTTCAAGTTTATTTATGTTCAAATATAGTAGGGGAACCTTACATCAATAAACATTTTTGCAATACCTTAATTAAATGGGAGATGCCAAGTAGTAGTTAGACCAAGTTTGGACAAATTAAAGGAAGTGACTATTCTCCCTACAAAATACACCTATAGCCATCAAATGCACATGTACATGGCCATTACACCTATCACATCACTTATAAAAATAAATATTTTTTAACTATATTAAAAAATATGATTATACAATTTAATTACGAGTCAAGCCATATAATGCACATTATATTAGAGCATGTCTTAACCAACTCTATTGCATGGGTAGTGATGTTATTCAATATAGTGGCTCACATTTATTTAAAAGTAAACAATTTATTTTTATCGATCATATATGGCATGGATGCATGCATGATAGATACAATACATTTTGTTAAGAGAACAACCACTTCCTTTTAAGGACCATTAATTGGTCAAACATAACTTGAAGTCATTTGATCTTTGTGTCTATCCATATAGAGTGGATTTATCAAATGTGTATATGTAACTTATTACAAGATCATGCTTTTATTTTTAGTTATTCTTATATTTTGTACAAATGGTCCTTAGTTGCAACTACGTTGTCTTTTATTAATGTTGAGAGACATTCTACAATGGTAACAAATGAAAATGTGTGTATATAACTCATTGCAAGATGAGGCTTTTATTTTCAATTATTCTTATATAAATTGTGCAATGGTCCTCAATTGCAACTACATTATCTTTTATTAATATTGAGAGACATTCTACAATGGTAACAAAGGGTGGGATATAAGAGTGTGGGTGTGTTAACAAAAATTCTTATCTTTTACCTAAAATTTGTTAGTCTTTTACACATCAAAATATTAATATTTAATAAAAAACATTATATTTCTAAAATAAACAACAAATAAATTTTGTCTCTATAGATATAATAAATAAAATAATTTCTAATGTAAAATAAAATAGCTTCAAATTGATAACTCTCAATATGTTTAGATAATATATTTAAAAATATTTATACTAATTCTATACACACTAAACTAAAAGATATGACTACACATACCTTAACGCCTACTATATTATTAATATATATTATTTTTCAATTAATGTTTTTTTAATATATTTAACAAAGACCTTATCCAATACACCAATAGGACATAAATGGCTATTGAATCCTCTCTGCTAGTATTAATTGTTTCTGTATTTTATATAAACGAAGGTAGATGGTGTGGTGGTTAAACATTGGCCTCGAAGGAGCCGACCAATGCGGGACTTGTACTTTATGCTTATTCCTCTCATGCGTTTTTTGGTCGAGTCCCTTTCGCATACGATCCCTGTCCTCGAGACACCTGTGCCTTGAAAGTATTTTCACTGTGCGTACGGCAGAGGGCTTTCTTGGATTATTGCGCTCCAAAATTTGTAGCAGCTTCAGAGATATTTTTGCTATGATATTGATGATGCCGCAGCCTGCAAATAAAACATAAAGCTCTGTGAATTTGTGTGGCTTCACAGTTTTGAACCGTACTCGTGAGACGTCATGGACAAAGTGGACAACAACTTATTTATTTTACGTATCTTCGTACAGATTTCGCACTGAAATATTACCCTTACGAGTCGAAGCACCAAACAATAGTATGATTTGTATGTTTACATGAAAGGGGTATTTCTTCCGAAAGTTAGCTAATTTTGCTTTAAAACTGGCCTCAAAATTTTGCTTTTCCTGTTCGCTGTCTACTGCTTATCGTCAAAAGGGAGAAAGAAATGGAGAAATCGGCAGTTGTCGTAGAAGCAGAGAAAGATCCATCGCAGGAATTCAGTTTAGTTAGGGAACTGGCGCAGGGACATATGAGTAGAGTGTTTCTGGCGTTGCATCGCATGAGCAAGGAGCTTTATGCTGTGAAGGTGATGCGTAAGCCCAGTCTCTGTCAAAGAGTCAGAGCCTTTAAATTGGCCTTAAGGGAGAAGGATATCCTATCCAGTTTAGATCATCCCTTCCTTCCTTCTCTTTTTACTCACTTTGAGTCTGATAATTACTTATTTTTGGCTACAAAATATTGTTCCGGCGGAGATATGAGTGTGCTGCGTCTTAGACAGCCTAATCAAACATTTTCTGTATCGGCCACAAGGTATGTTTTAAAAGGTAATCTAAATGCTTAATTACAGACATTAGATTTCCACAGATTTGAAAGTTTCTGGAATTTACAGACATTAGATCTCCACAAATTTTGAAGTTTCTGGATTTGACTGGGCAGGCATCCTATTTTTATTCTGCTTTCAATATTTTGATAATGTCTCATAACTGACTATTCTGCTTTCAAAATATAGAGTATGATCTGATACATTGATGAAAAATATATCTTCGCCATGAAATCCAGAAACTCTCAAAAACCTAAATAACCTGATACTAAAAGCTTTATTCAATATAAAAAACGTTAAATCGCTTATCCACACGCAGTCTTTAAATTTTCACTGCAAAACAGTACAGATCGTAAAGATCGTAACTTTCACCCTAGTTTTGGATTTATAGTGATAAACTTATAATTCCATTAACATCCATGGATTTTTTGCTTTGGCTGTCTTCAGGAATTCAATGATAGTTCTTTGTATGAACAGGTTCTAT
The DNA here is from genome assembly GCA_007258455.2 of Sequoia sempervirens. NCBI lineage: Eukaryota > Viridiplantae > Streptophyta > Pinopsida > Cupressales > Cupressaceae > Sequoia > Sequoia sempervirens. Next base: position 9,309 of record VDFB02013318.1, on the reverse strand, counting down.
GCTGCGGAAGTAATTCTTGCGCTGGAATATCTTCATAAGAAGGGGATCGTCTACAGAGATCTAAAGCCAGAAAATATACTTGTCCAAGATAGCGGTCACATTATGCTTATTGATTTCGATCTTTCGCTCCGCCTCTCTTCCATTCCACAAAAACAAACCGAGAAGCTGATTTCTAATTCCAAGCTCAGCATTGGCGAGTGTTCCAAAGATGCCGACGAGTGTATCTCCCAACGGTCGTATTCATTCGTAGGAACCAAGGAATACATGGCGCCGGAGATTCTGTGGAGCGCTGGACACGCTTTTCCTGTAGACTGGTGGTCGCTAGGAATTTTCCTGTACGAGATGGTATACGGCCGGACTCCTTTTGGCGGGGCTAACAGAAAGGAAACATTTTATAATATTCTCTGCAAAGATCCATTCTTTACGGGACCCTTTCCCGCCCTGCAAGATCTGATAAAAAAACTTTTGGTGAAGGAGCCCTCCAAAAGGTTAGGGTCTGCCAGAGGGGCTGAAGAAGTGAAAACACACCACTTCTTCCACGGCCTTCGATGGGAGGAGTTGGAGTTCGTCTCCAGGCCTCCATTTCTTCCCTGTAATTTTGCTTCTGACCATTGCTCTGTTTCTTCTCAGCAGCGTTGCTTGATGCGGAATAAGAATTTCAGTGCCAATTCTCTCCCCCCACATGATTTCATTTCCGAATATTTTTAGTTCTCCGTTCTCAATCTCGGCCAAAGATAGCCTACCATTACAAACTTCGGCCTCTCAGCCATGGACATTCCAGAACTTGTCAGTCCCACCGTACCAGATATTCTTCCTTCTTGAAAGCAATTCCCTCGCAAATAACTCCAAACTCTCTCGAATGAATCTACACCTCACAAGTTACATTGTTTGAGCCTCTTTACTTTATATCTGATTGCTGGTTAATTGTACTACGCCTGCAATAAACCTGTTGTGACATATATGCCGCCAATGGAATATATTATCTATCTTGTTTAAAGAAAATTCGAATTTTGCTTCATTTGTTGATTTGAAACTCATTTAGGTTTAAGTTAACAAATTGTTTTCTCATCCATTTTATAATGGTAGAAGGGATTGAGTGTAATGACATGAATGCCTTTTATCTAAAATTTGGTGATCATTTATATATAAAAATATTAGTATTTAATAATAAAAGTAATATTTATAAAATAAGTAACACATAAATAAATTATTTTTTTAATTATAATACAAGAAAATTTATGTGGTTATGTAGTAAATAAAATAATTTCAAAGTAAAATAAAATAACTTTTTGGTAAATAAAAAAGCTTCAAATTGATATCTCTTGGTAGTTTTTTTAATAAATGTATATAAGATATATGTACTAGTAAAATAGACTAGTGATATAAAGATTGCTACTATTGATAAAGATAAACTATTAAATAATACATTACAATAGTTACAACCTGTAAATGATAGTCAACACATTTTTAAAATATGTGAACAATTAAAGCTAATGAGAGTGGAAAACTCTCTATTAAAGGCACTTCGCATCATTTTTCTCATCCTTTTATAAATTGTAAGCCTTCGTGTTCAAAATCATATGACAAATTCATCATGTTGTTTTGTCATAGAATAACTCACATGATAGAAAAATATATTAGTAAATATGTTGCAAATTCTTAACAATACTTGATAATAATAAGCCACTTCAAGGTAGTAAAGCTCTAAAAGTACTCAATAATAATATAATTATTGAAATGGCTATAATAAACTTCCTAGTGTCTCTTATATATACCATACCTATGTCACACTCACAACCTAGACCAACCTAACTACCTATCTTCAATAAGAATAAAATTCCTAATGCACGATGATAATAAACTAAGCACTACTTCCTATAATACCATGCTTATGTCATAGACACAACCCAAGCTAACCTAACTACATATAAAGCTATATAATTGACCATATAACATAATAAAGGCTTATGCTAGCCACAAGTTAATTATACATATCCCTATGCATGATATAGGTTAAAGGCATATATGTACCCTTTAGACATGTATTTTTCTCAATGTGATCAATTGTGGATGCTTTTGCATAAAATCTCTTTTTCATGTGGCATCTTTGATACAAAAGTTCTTCTATTGAATGAGGTACTTTGTGATTGTCCTAGTCCTTAACCATGTCTACATAATTAACTTTGGATCTAATATTATTCTTTCCTCTTCATCTAGCTTTAGTAACACTATCTATGTAGGTTAATAACCTTCTATAAACATGACACCTAAATATTTTGGATCTATTATTATTGTTAAAGGTAACCTAATTTTGTATTCTAAACAACCATTCTTCTACAAAATTAATATAGACCATTATATTTATGTGAGATATTGTTATTCTTGTTATCTTGTTTCAATGGTATTTACTTATATGGTTGCAACCTGGAAAAAATCTAATCCCAAACTTTAAAATTTCTTTCACTATAGTGTTGCTTAGCCTATTATTTTATTCAGTTTCATGTCATGGACAAATCCTCCTAAAGACTTGAAAGTACCTATTGTTGATGATTTATGTTATCTTCCACAAACTAAACTATTGGTGTAGTAAAATCTCATGAAAGGGCTCATAGGAGCAAAGGATCTTAAAAACCTAGAGGAACGTTCCACAATGAATTGAAATAGAAAAAGTAGATTAAGTCATTAATGAATAAATAACTCTCATGCATAGTGATGACTTTAGACACTAAATCTATGATATTATATAGATAATACAAAGGTTAGGGATAGAATTTGGAGAGTAATTGTCCAAAAATAACTTATTTAAGAGATAGTTAATTAGTTAAGCTAAGCTTCAAAACAATAGTTAACTAATAAAGCATATCTACTCAAGATAGAATTATAACATTAATACTAAATAGCATACATGAAACTTTGGGATACCATAAGATTATGAAAAGTGTCTTAACCTTATGACTTGAGACAAAATGGTCAAAGATTAGGTAAAATTCTAAACAAGTGTGAACAAGTCCTAAGAGGATATGTTTTAGTAAATTAACATGTTCACACTAACACCCTCTTACAAGTTGGGTGGCTTTAGAATAGTGGTTTACAATTTATAAGAGGAAGGAAATTTCACATTTTTTCTTTTCACCATATTCAATGGGTTCGGCCGAACCCATTGGTTCGACCGAACCTCACAAGGGGTTCGGCCGAACACATATGTTCGGTCAAACCATTGGTTCGACCGAACCAAAAAACCTAAATAAAAAAATTATATTTAAATAGGTTCGGTCGAACATGGGTTCGACCAAACCCCTTAAATATGACAAAAACTAAAAATTCTTTCATTTTCAACTGTCACTTTTACTTTCTAATTTTACCAGTCACTTTCCTTGGTGTGTGCAGTGAACCGAGAGCGTGATGGTGACCAAATAGAGGTTTTTCTTTCCGGTGAAAGCAAATTTAAGTTCGTCTCTCCAAAGTTCATCATTCTGGTTTGCATATCGAGCTCTAGGTATTTAAAATTTGATTTTTTTAGAGTTCAAAATGCATCTATTTGTTTAATTTTGAAACCCTAAATGCAATTTTTTTCAAATTTGTTGAATTCAAATTGCATTTGTTTGAAAGTTTTTAAAGCATTTTCAACATACAGTATTTTTCTTCCCCATTTTGCATACATTTTTGTCTTGTGTAAATGAAATATGCCTTCCCATTTCAACAATCAAAGCTATGGATAAATAGATTTAATTTTAGTTACAAGAAAAATGTATAAATTATAAATTTATAACATAATTATGTACATGGGAAAATCCTCTTGGAAGAAAAATCTCACAACCAAAAACATGAACCAATTATATTATTTGATAATAATATCATTTACAATAAAATATTCATGTGCATACCCTTATAGTAGTATCATTTAAACATGTGAATATGGAGTAATTTCTAGTAGCATGATGATACCTACAAAATCATTATGCTTTCTCCATCTCAAGCACCCATAAATAGAAAAAATTTAAACCATAAAGAAAGTGTGGTTTAACCAAAGCCATGAGCCAAAATAATGACCTAAAAATGGCACCAAATTTGGCACAAATTTCAACATCATATTCCTTGACTTGGTTTATAGGATGTATTTAGCAAATGCTTTACATCTTGTCAAAAAAATTCAAATCCTCCTCCTCATAACCGACACTCCATTTTTGACATATTCAAACCCATTATTTAAGATGATCTTGATGATTTTCATAATTCTAATCAATATTCTAGTGTAACCCCCCTTTTTTATTCTCTTATGTGTCATATAACATTTCATAAGTAATTCCCATCTTACAATTTCATACAATGCTCTTACAACTTTTTAAATATATAAAAAGGACAACCCTAGTTCAATTAGGATTATTTAATTATTATCACCTACATCCATTCATTACATGTTATTAGTTTTAGTTGCACACATTATTAGGAAATATGCATTGTCTAAGCAATTGGGGTATATTGCATGTTTGAGAGTGTTTTCCTTGATCTTTTATCTAGTTAAATTAATATCCTTTAAAATCTTGTTTTATGGAGTTTTCATCTTAACTCTAATATGACTAGCAAATAAAATGACGATTGAATCATTTTTTCATATAATAGCTAATGACAACCATATAAAGAGCCACATTAAAGAAGATGAAAAATAATGATCACTTGAGACTATGATTTAGATACATATGTTGGTAAACAAGATATTTTCCTAAATTGATAATTACGTATTGATGCACCTCTCCACCCTAAATATCCTCACTCGTTGGCTAGTAATTTATATAATGTATTAGGTGGCTATCCTTAGGGAATTAATACTATTCATAATATTACCACTCTAATGGATTTTAATAATGTTGTACCCTCTATGCATCCATCTACCCTTCATCCTCTTATAATGATTCCTCCTATCATATTATAGTTACCACTTCCATGGGATCCACCACCCATGTCCTACCGCCTTTCTCTCCACTAGTATTTTTCTTATCTCCCATCCTTTTATATATGTTCACACCATTGTTACTACTAGCACTATCCTATACATATATGTTCTTCATACCATTCCTCCTTATCCTATGAAAATATAACCTTATAGTGTAACTTCTCCTTCCATTACCATGTCATTACCTTTCTAGACCTTCCCCTCTTTATACATTCTCCTTTTTATCCTACACTACTCTTACCACTAATATATCCCTATACCTTGGATATACTATTGAAGAAATTTAACTGACTTTCAATATCGCAAAAATTAGACCCATATTTTTAAACGTAAAATGTGTATAATAAAGCACAATCCATGCTTCCTAATTCAACTTCACTAATATCTATCGAATGAACTTAGGTTCATTACAATAAGATAATCATATAGCCATAATTAGTTGTCAAGATAATGGTAAAGTTTTCAATAGCCATATTTATCCTTCCACATGCCACCATTAGACATACACATAAGATTCATTAGGAAAAGTGGATGTGTGGATATGTGGATATGTGTCAAAAAAATGCTTTGATAAGATGTGTGTAAGGAAAAAATGGAGTTCAAGTGTTTGATTTATGTCTATATAATAGGTCATAAACTCTAGGGGAATTATTACCACTTTGCACAATATTGCACCATATATATATATATATATATATATATATATTCAAAATGAGGCAAAAAATACAATAGGAATAATATGGATATGCAAATTTTATCATTACATTTTTTTCCACTTTAAGATGCATGTGAAGATTTTAAAATAATCGTGCATCTCAATTTATGTGGTATTCACAAACATGTATGGAAAGTAAATATTTAGACATCAAAAAACATGAAAAAGTGGTTTGTTGTCTTGTGCACAACACATCCTTTTTCTTTTGAGAAAATTATCTATCACTTTGTAAAATCCTTGCTATGTTGAGATTATTTAATTTTTTCCCTCCATATTTGTAGTCCTTTTTATTTCTAGAAATATAATTTATGACATTTTTTCTTAATAAACAACATATGAATAAATTTTACATGGTTGTAAATTTTACACATGGTTGTATGCAATCTCATATATATAGTACGTATGGTTGTGATTACAATGTTTATATTGTGTTTAGATTTGGTTTTATATTATCCTTCCAAAAAAAGTTTGATGTTTATAATATTTTGATTTACCTTTGGATTTTGTAGACACTAAATCTCACATACACTTGAATATCCATACCATGGTCCCCACCCAAACACCTAACATCCACTTATTAACAAAATTCATGATACCTTAATTCCTACACTTTATCAAAATCAAATTAATTTTTCTTTTCAGACCTAAAACGATCAAGGCCTAAACTAATTAAAATATTTATTGTAAAAATTTCCATAGTAAAGTACAAAATAGAGAAGGGCATGTCAACCCACAAATCATGAAGGTGTAGGGACAAAACCAAGAGACCCATCAAATAGGATTGTAGCAATCATATATAGACAAAATTGATTAAGAAAACCTACCATAAATGAAAAAAAACCTAAAAAGAAGACATATATTACATATTTTTTGAGTACCCATATATTACATATATATAGCAAAAACTAGCAGAGGGTGAGGGACATGAGTGACGAGAAACAACATTTCCTTATGTGCCTCCATTGTTTCTCCATACAATAGAGCGCCCAATTCTATTTTATGTCCATTGATTGTATTTTCCACTAAAGATTCATCCCATTCTTGCAAGGTTCATTTCAAAGAAATTCAAACACAAAGGAAACTAGAGTTTTCCTTTACAACTTTGTGTCTAAGCAAACACCCAACAAAATATTTTTCATTATGTAAGTCATCATCCTGAATGGCATTGTTTAGGGAATGGTCCAAAAAGAACTTATAAAACATAATCCACTACAAACTAAGCAACTAAACCATAATTTTGAAGAAGATCCATAGCATTAAACAAAAATAAAGACACTACCTAAGAGAGAGACATTAACTAGAGAGTTTCATATAGAATTTGGTCACCTACGGTCACCCAAATTACTAACTCCACACGCCAGCAATCAATCTTGAAAATTTTCTTCAGCATTTTGAAAAAAAAGTCCCAAACTCTAAATGTACTCCCTTTTTGGGATGGGATGAATGCTCTCCTATTGATCAAATCGGCCTCCATTGTTACTCGAGTAGAATAAATTAACCAAATATTTAAATGAATCATTCTCTCACAAATATTGAAATAAATTAAAATAAATCCAAGTATTTAATCTATTATTCCTAGATAATTCAATGAAAATTATGATAAATTAGTTTATATATCAATCACATTATTTAACATATTTAATCAAATTAGATAAAAATTGAAAATAATTCAATCAATTCATTGATCAAAATAATTAAGAAATTTCATTAAATAAATAAATTAGTTAATTAGGTAATAATAGTAGCCACATTTTAATTGGGTTTTAAACTCATGATACATGATCAAATCCTAGCAATTTATCCATCATATAAAAAATCTATAAATTGAGATCAAATCCATCATTTCATCGTCTCAATTTTGAGCAAGTATATTTTATCTAGTTGGGCAATAAATGTTTTATCATTTGCAAGATATATCCATTTGTCAATATGTATTTCATTATAATTTTAGTTCATTTTTTGTGTAATTCATCTTTTCACTCTATTAGAGGTGATTTTTTAATTCAATTTGAAGTCTACATTTATTTTCCTCAATGTCTCATTTATTTAAATTCAATGCTTACAAATTGACATGCTTGGTGGGATGCAAACCCACAAATGCTCGGTTACATTTTATATTTTATACTATTAAAGTATTTGATTTATGCTTTATTTGTTATTTAATCTATGTTGATCACATTTTTCTATATCTATCATCTTTGCCTATCCTTCTCTATGGATATGTTCCACTCATATCTACCACCCTAAGGTGATCCATGTCTCAATCCTTGTCAAGGTCACTCCTCCTCTCTACCTATATCCTTTCTCAATGAGCTAGATCTATCACTGCTACTCCCCAAAACACCTACATTTAAATATTAAAAAAATGTTTAATAAATCATACAACATTGATTAAAACTAACTAAACAATGAAAGCATTTAATATTATAACACCTTATGAATTATATTGAATGTCCCCACCTTGAAATTTATAGCCATCGATGTCAATCACTTATTCATACTATAGCTTTGTTCTCCAAAACACCTACATTTATATAAAAGTGATTTTTTAAGAAAAATAATATTTAACCTACTTTTAACTCAACAATAATGGATGTATTTCTATCATAAACTCTTCGTACTGATAACAAAATCATGGCCTAGGTAGAGTATAAAAAATGTTGTTTCCAACCTCATATGTAAATCTAGAGTTAGAGTGTCAAAATTGTTGAATTTCATCCTATGTGCTATTAATTAGCTTCTTATCGACTCATGGAAGCCTACTGCTAAAAGCCCAAGTATGATTTTCAATAGGACTTTCTAATCATGATCTTATTGATAGTACTTTTGATAATGTTTTACGATTTAGGCTTAATTCAAGACAAGTTTACCTTAATAATTGAGCCTTTTTAATTATTTAATTTGTTACTAATGATGTTATTAGTCTATGAGCAACTCTTTTATCTTTTTCCTTACTATTATTTACAATAGAATTTAATGCATTAAAAAAAACTTTAACAACAATATTATTTCGATCAAACTTTTTGTTTACATGAATCTTTGAAATTTATTTAGTAAAGGTCTCATTTTGTACATCTTTAGTAATTGTATAAAAATTTGGAATATTTTGGTTAGTACATCTTATTGGAAAACCATTCATTGAAATTTTTTGAAGCCACAACCAAATGGTTTGTGATGACCTCTTGCCTTCAAGAATTTCTATTATGCTCATCAATTTCAAACCATTTTGGGGTTCTTGAATGTTTTTAAATTTTAAAAACTCATTACAAAAAGATGGATTTTGAATTTCTTTTTCTTCTTCACATTTAGGTTCTCTCTTCTTATGTAATTTGGAGACACATTGAGTTTCATTGGTTCATGTGAGATATTTATAACAAGTATGCAATGAAGTCAAACTTTATTAGATTTGATTCAAGTAATATGAGATATTTATTTTGCTTTCCAATCTATAATTTTTTGATGTTCTTGGCTATATAATTGAAGTTCATTTATGTTAACAACTATTAGATTAAATATTTTTATCCTCAATTATTTTCAAATGATTTTATACTTTAATCTTTGTATTCTTATTCTTTCTTTCATTGTTTCATTTAAAATTTGAACCATTTAGGGATGTTATGTTATAGATTATAGTTTTCTTCCA
>VDFB02013317.1:0-47432 GCA_007258455.2 Sequoia sempervirens | reverse complement strand
GGGAGAGGATACTTCGGTGTACCAAATCGTAAGGGTGACCAAACTTGTGCTTTCGCACCAAACACAGTAGACACTTGTTAATTTTAATCCAAACGAAAGATTTGCTACGCTACCAAACAATCTATTTCAAAATTTAACTAGGGTCTTCGACAAATGTCCTGCAGAAGATATCATTAGTAATTTTCAATATTGTCTTCATCAATCGTCCTGCAAAAGGTTGTTAACTCCAAATGGCCACATGCTGAAAATCAAATATCAGTAACACAAAAATCAATTGAAAATTCCAGATTGCCGAATAGCAGAAATAAAATTTTTACAGTCAATTGCGTCGTTTTGTTACCAGTCAGATGCGTCGTTTCCTTTCAGTTGCGGCTCGGTATATCACTTGCGATTCAAGAATTTCCAGATGCGTTGTTTCTCTGTCAGATGCGGTTCATAAATTCAATTGCGATTCAAAAACTTCACATGCGGTTCTGGGAAATCAATTGCGGTGCATAAACTTCACATGCGGTTCGGAAAATCAATTGCAGTGCAGAAACTTCACATGCGTCGTTCCGTACGAAAAATCTACAAAATCGAAAATTAAAAGATCTACGGATTCGCAAAGATGGTGTCTTCACGTCGGGTTCACCAAAATGTAACGCTGAAATAAAAGCTTTGCACAATAGACACACTAGAATCAAGATTAGAAGCACACATTCAATACAAAACTAAAATCTAAAATGCAAATTCATACGTTAAGCAACAAAGAACATGGGAAAGTAAAAACGTAATTAAAACTGAAACAATCTCACCAATTCCAAACATATTTCCATGAATTATCTCGATTGCCCTTCTCCATTTTGCTTGTGTAGTATAATTGCCCTCAGATTTTCAAGTTCGTGCAAGTATAGCCTAAGATAGTGATTAGCAAAAAATATCAAGATTCAAGACAAAAGTGTTTCCAAAGTTACAAAAAATTATGTAGATTAAATGAAGAATGATAAATCAATTTATAGAAATTGATTATTTGAACGACAAAACAAGATTGAAAGGATTAACTTGACTGCTGAGGATTGACCATCGACATGCATTCGTATAACCGATGTTGATGACATGAGTTATCTGATTTGAAGAATGATTTAACAATGATTTAATCTTCTAGATTCAAAAGATAAGAACATCTTTGTACACAAAGATGAAATTGATGAAAGCAACTCTCCTGTTTCAACGCATTTGACAATAATTTTAATGAACAATAACAATATTTAATTAATATGCATGCACACAAACGAAGCAGAACCGGACGCATTGAATGGTTAACGAAGATTACTCGAGAATGCCACTCAGACATCAAATGAATAGTTAACTGAACGATTAAAATAGATGTCGAGTTGAGTAAAAGTGAATACTTAGATAACTCACATAATTATCTAAAATATAGAAGAATGTGTTAAAATAGACTTAATGAATTAAATAATTCATTTAATTCAAGAGACTCAATATTTGAAGGATAATTAAATAAATAAGATTTATTTAATTAAGTGACGAAGGGGATTTTAAATGAATAATTAAATAAATAATTAATTAATTTAATTATAGTTGAAATATGATAAAGAATAAATTAAATAATGATTTATTTAACGGACAAGACGGATAAGGTTAATTAGTAAGATAATTAAATAACAAGCGTTTATTTAATTAATCAGATAGAATAAAGAAAAGTGAATTAATTAAATAATTGAGATTATTTAATTAATAGAAGAAATAATAGAAGATGAATTAATGTTAAGATGAATAATTAAATAATTGACATTATTTAATCATGACCATGAATAATACGAATTATGAAGAATATAGAAGCCGCAGGCCTAGACCAAATTTTGGTGTCTACACCATGCCTTAAGTGGAAAAGTGAGTGTGTATACAACTGGGTGTTCTCAGTTTGTTACTAAGAGCCAAACTCTTTAGTTACCAAAAATCCTTAATGCTTGTTGGTGCAAGAACAGTCATTCTGAAGTCACCCCACATTTGTACTATTCATTGTTGAAACAAAAAAATCCTTAGGATCTTAGAATCTTTAGGATTTTGAGATTTGGTGTTCTCGAGAAGTGTGTGTCGTGGAGGGGAGCTAGTGTCGCCAAATCTCTAACTATTTGCAATGTCTTGGTGTTTGGATAAATCTGAGTAGGAACTCAACAAGTATGGCCATTTCAACCTAGGATTGTAAATGATTGTGATTCAGTTTAATACATTGCTTGGTTCCAAAACATTACAAACAAACATTCATTATCTTCCTCAAAATTTCAAACACTTTGGCTTAAATATGGATACCTTTTGAAATAGCGTTGATATTACTACTTGTCCTAAGGATTTCTATCCTTAGAGATTTCTAAATATCTTGACTTATATCTCAATCCATATTTTCCAAAGACAACATAGGAAATTATGGCTTCAACCTCATGATTCTCACAAAATGGGTGTTGTGAAAATTATGATGTTTTTGACATAAACATTTAGTTTGAAAACTTAATCAAGACAAGTGTTTGTGGTAAAATAAATTCACTTAAGCAAGATAAATTGACAATCAAACCCCACATGACTATTTGGAGACTGATTACTCCCATTGAACAACCTGATCTTGAAGGTGCTATCATTCAACCAAACTTTGAAATCATTAACGGAGAACAAATCAATATCATTAGTAGCTTGAGAAGCTTCACTTTTGAAACAAAAGAAACACCTACCCAATGGAGAAACTCGGCACCAATCTTAGATGAAGAAGATGAACAAGTTGATATTAAGGCTAGAAGGTCCATATTACCACCACTCGTATGGCAATAAATATCCTCCTTTCTTCCATAAACTTAAACTTTTCTAAATGGTCTCACGCAAATTCAGGATCCCCAAAAGAAGGTCTTTTGGTCGTCACTTTAAACTTAGGCATCGTAGTTGAAAATAAATCAAAAACCACATTTTTGGCACTCTACCAAAATAGAAACAAGTTGTTGATAAACTTTTATGAATACACACTAAGGAAATATCCAGACATGTATATGTTCTTTATGAGTCAAAACCCTCATCTTTTTCAGGATCAACAACTTTTCTAAATCATTGGGTCTTTAGGATTTGAAAACTTTAGAGGTATAGCATGTTTCTCAATACCTTGGTATTATCAAACAAAGGTTCACTTTAGGTCAACATTGGGTCAAACATTTCATCCACCCCTTCATCAAAATTTCATCTTTTACTTCACCAAAATTTGCAAAAATTTCAAATACACCAACACTTTTTAGCTTAAAATATCAATCAACCCAAACACTAACTTAGTTACTTTGTATGTGAAATGTATCCTTTTCCATGCATTTAGGTATGTTAGTTATCATTTTTGAACTATTCTATCTTGAAGGTCATGAGTCTACCCTAAAGATTTATAAGTTCATAAACATCCTTTATCCTAACATCCAAATATCAAACTTAATTCAAAAGTGTTGTCCCAAAATGTTTGCAAAAAACACTCTCCACATCACCCATCTTTTCATCCCCCACTATCATCATTGCTCCAAAAATAATTAGAGTGTATTTTACCTAGATTTGATTCAACTAGGGAGTTCAAACATTACAAATCTCAACACAACTCCCCCAAAGGTGACACAAAATTTATGGTAAAGACAAGATCACAACACAAGAGAATCGTGGAGAAAACAAAAGTCAAATTTACCTCAAGTGATCCAAATACTCTAGAATTTGATCCGAGAAGTCAAGTTACCCCATCACAACAACCATTATTACCATTAGGATCATATGATATAGAAGACATTACAAATAATCCATTTGAACTCACTAGGGAGGAAATCGTGGAATGTCAAGCCTTTGAAAATGTTCCAACACTCCCGTGGTACCGGTTGGTGTGTCCTTCCAGCACTTCCGGTCATGGTAAAAAGTTTACCGGCGGTGGGGGGTTATAGGGGGGGGCCGTCCTGCACCCGATTCCCCTCGTTAAAAATAAAAATAAAATAAAAAAAAATGTAACTCCTATCTCCCCATCATTTGTTGCACAAAATTTGACACAGGGCTTTGCAACTCCATCACTAGGGCTACATCAAACGTAAATTCCTAGTATTGCAACAAGCCTTGCTAAAGAATTTGGCCATATACTTCCATTTGAAAGCAACACACTTGTGGGTACCCTTGAAACCAACCCTCCATCTCACACGACCACTTGGACACCTACCTTTGGTACTCCTCCCATTCCCAAAGATACAAAAAAAACATACAAAAATATTGACCTTCATTACTCCATAATTACCTCCACATATCGAGGAAATCCCTCTTCATCCATACCCATGAGTACCACAAGTGTGCCCAACATCACGCAAGGTAGTGCGGACCAACTAGACCCAAAAATGAAAGGAAATACCCTCATGCAAAATCAGCCTTTGACACCACATGGGACATCTTTATCCAATCCTCCCACCAGTTCATCCATACCATTGGTTTCACAAAACACATATATCCCATCCATTATCAACCAATCTCAAAACAATCCCTTAGGCACGAATCCCATCAATATAGTTAATACATTGTCTACATCCCTAGCACAAGGAAACCTTTTTAATCAATGGACTCAAGGTCCTCGTGTGTCATTCCTATCGCACAATCTAATGGCACCATCCTAATCTTTTCCCATAGTCCCTTTTACTATGAAAAATCAAATGGGATCTCAAACATGCATTCCTCCACCTCAATCCACTATCTTATGAGGAATGTTGAACCAAGGGAATCCCCAACCTCTCATCACCAATACGCTACCCACTCAAAACATCACATCTCAAAACCCATCATAGATGGCTCAACCACCTGATCCTACATTACAATCGCATGCCTTAGCCTTACAACAATCCTATCAACAATCCCTACAATAGCAGTAACAACAACAAGTAGCCCTAGCAGCCCAACAACAACAACAACAATAACAAGTAGCCCTAGCAGCCCAACAACAACAACAACATCAAGCAGCCCTAGCAACCCAACAACAACAACAAGCCTTAACAACACAACAAGCAACCTTAGCACAACAACAACAAGAAGTAACCTTAGCAAAACAACAACATCAATCCCATCAAGCAACCTTATGAGCACAACAATAATAGCAGGCCCAACAACAAGCTCAACAACAAGCCTTACTAGCTCAATAGTATGCCCAACAACAATAACAACAACAACAATGTTCCTATTATAACTCTCAATCACACATCTTCAATACAAAAGCTTTAGGAACATATACATCAATATGCCAATCACCTTCATAGAATCCTACACCACCATACACCCCATACAAAACATATTCATATCAAAATCCCACATACAATTCATCCATCATCCCACCATAGGTTCCTGCACGAAACCCATAAGATGATATAGCATCACAATTTAAGGCATTATCACAAGAAATGCAAGACCTTTGGATGGGAAAGACAAAGAAGCCCCATACACAAAACTTATGTCCTTATCCATTTGATCAATGTTGAGAAGTTGTTGAGATGATTTAGCATTATTGTCATTGATGTCAAAACCTAGGATCTAGAAAGTTGTGCTCTGGATAATATACATAAATGATCTATCCTATCAGGTGCTATGATGTTACGTAGCATGGATGTTATCCTTGATCTAGATATGGTAGTACTTCTTTTGGGACCTCCATGGAAGTAAGTTAATGCAGAATAATGAAGACTAATCTTTTGATATTGGTTGTTGTGCTCAAAGCTTATTCTAAGTATCCTTGCTATCTGAACATTCATGTAAGCATGTTACTTGTTTTGGTATGTCTAATTGTGTTTCTCCGGTTGGTACTGAAATTGATGAGAATCAATATTTGGTCTTGGTTGTGGCATTCCCATTGGCTCCAAAATACATTTCATGTAATTCAAAGTTTTCTATCTTATGTATGACCTATTTATGGGTCCCATGGTAATGTGGTAATGAGATATTTATGTGCAACCTATCCTTTGGGTCCAGTGCTAGTGTGCCAAGCTTTATTGAATATTTCAAGGTTTTTCTTCATGCCAACATGTTTTTGCTAGGCCGAATTATTTTTTTCTATGGGCATATATATATAGAACATCTCTTTGGTTCAAGAGTGGAAGTGGTATAATGTGTGCGAACAGATAAAAGGGTGCGAAGGATTATGTACAGAAGGAAGCTAAAGGCAAGTGTTAGAAAGAAGTAATTTGTATTACAAAGGTTGTGCAAGGAAGTTGGGTAGAAGATTCTTGATTGGATCTACTGCAGAAAAATATTGTGCTCTTAACCAGAACTGAATTCATGCATATGTAGATGCAGCTTCATCAATTCATTTTTTTCAGTGAGACTATTCTATAATTAGATGTTTCTGTATTAATCAGGCAGTGAGCCCATCGGTAGTGAGCCTTACTTGTAGTGAGCATTTTAGCAGTGAGCCTTTGTAAAAATCACCTTAATTGGTGTCACCTTAACCGGTGTTCTATAATTGAGAATTAGCATTCTCCATGGTTTTTCCCTTCTTGGGTTTCCACATAAATTCTAGTGTACATTGTGCATGGTGTTGTTATGTGCTTTCATGTTCATATATGTTTGATTTTTTTTGATTGCTATAAGCTTGCTCCGGATTAATTAAAGTCAAGAAAATTATTTTATAATAATTGATTCACCCCCTCTCAGTTATTTAGACTGTTCAACAATTGGTATCAGAGCATGGTTCCTTGGAGATAAATCTTAACTGCTTAAGGGAGATCTTTGCAGCTTGAGGAAGATGGCAGGAGATTATTACTTTGAGGAAGAATTAAAGACAATATTAGATGATATGGAAAGCATGGAATCTGAAAAATGAACAATTGAAAGAAAAAATCAAGGAGGAAAATGCTTGTATCTCAAAGCTAAGGGAGAAAATCCAGAAATTCAAAGCAAGACATAGAGAGGTCAGCCAAGAATTACAGGAGTCAAAGAAAAGTGTTGTGTATCTAAAGCTACGATTGGATGAATGCAAGAAGGCTGAAAAAGATCTCAAAGATACCATCAAACAGAAAATGGAAGAATGGAAGAAGATTGAAGAAAATCTCAAGGATACCATCAAACAAAAATTAGTAGAAAATGAGAAGTTAGATCAAGAGTTAAGAAGGTTGAAATCAGAAGTAAGAGTGAAATTAGCATAATTCTGGATCAACTCTTGTCCCTATAGAAATTTCACAAGGATAAGGGAGGAATTGGCTTCTTAGGTGAAATCTCAAATTAGAACACTAAGGGTGAAGACAAAGAAATTGAAGCTAAAGCAACATCTGTTGTAACAAGCAAGGTCCAAAACTCTTGAACACCTACAAAAAGACCTCCAGTCAGGCAACCAAATGCTCAAAGGTACTTATCATTTAATGGATATAATTTTCTATACAAAAAATTTGGACATAAGGTTGTAGAATGTAGAAGTAAGAAGGAACTGAGTACTCAATTCTTTAACTGTCACAAGTTTGGTCACAAAGCAAGTCATTGTAGAAGTGAATTATCTAATCCGGCTAGAAGGAATGGAATGAATAATTTCTTTCATGGTTATTGCTATCTATTCCATGGTTATGGTCACAAAGCTAATCAGTGCAGACCTAGGGTTCACTCAGTTAAGTCAGGACAAAGATGTTACAAGTGTAGTCAACCCATACATTATGCTAACACATGCAGATATGTTGCTCCAGAAAAGCTTGAAAATAAAAAGAAGGTTGTAGAATCAAATGAATCTAAGAAGAATACAGTCATAGTTTGGAAGAAAAAGGAAATGAGTGTGGAGAACTCTTCCATGGTATCAGATCTTGGTACAAACCCTACTAGAATCTAAGCCAAACCGCCTTGGCTCCGGGGGGTTTTAAAATGCATATCCTAATGGTTCCCCCTCTCTGAAGTAATATTGATGTGTTTTCAACATGAATAATTTTTATCCGATTGATGATGTATGATGAAGCTTAATCTGGCTGATTGAAAAGTGAAGTACAATTGTTGGCATCATCAATATGCATCTTTGGCGGTGAAATCATCATGAGAAATTAAAGCTAAAAGCTAGAGTTTCAAATCATTTCTCATAGTTTGCAAAGAAGGAGAAGAGGTTTCACTAAGTGATAAAAGGATTGAAGAAGCTACGTGCGATGATGGAATCTGTGTTGGTTAATAGTGAATCTAGTGGTGGCATCCCACTGAGACTAAAGGGAGTATATTTGGATGAATTTGATCATCAAAAGATGAAGGAAATGGAACTAGGGTTGAAGACTGATGAATTATAGAATGTTGCCTTGTGTAGGAATCTATGGGGAGAATTTCCCTATTTTTTCAAAAAAGAATCTATCTTGTTCATGTTGATTCACTTCAAGGATGGCAACATCATTTTGGACAAACCCTATATGATCACTAAGGAATTCATTGAAGCTATTACTGGACTGTGCAAAGTTGGTGACCTCCCTAGGAAGAATAAAGTGAAATACAGAGATGTGGAGGAATTTACTAGTATCAACAAAGACCCCCAAGCTCTACTAATAAATACCATTGTCGATCCTGCAGTATGGTATGTTGCTTACGATATCACCTACAAAATCTATTTCAAAAATTGTGAAGGTTCTACTTTGGCTATTGCTATGTATCTTGCACATAAGATGGTGAAGGAAAATAACAGTTTGACCTGTGTAGCCTAATAATGGAAAACCTAATTGAGAATGTCAGAATTTTTTTGGTTGAGAGTTATCCCTTTCAGTTTGGGTATCTGCTCATATGTTTAGTATTCTACTTTATGAGTTCTCTACCGACAAAAGAGAATGTTAAGTGGAATTTTGGTATCCCTATCAAAAAACAAGTTTATAGATATTTGGAATGTATGGAAGATAAAGCAAGTGCATGCAAAGTCCATTTCTCATCCTTGTAGATGGATATGTGCTCTAGTGTGATAATGTCTAGTGCTATACCTATCAGTCAGTTTGAGGAGAGTTCTTCCTCTGGTAAGGAGTTAGAAGTTGTCATTGGCAGTTCCCCTCCAGAACCTAAAAGGAGGAAAGTTAACACAAAATATGTCATCACTATCTTAGAAGAGAAGGAGAAGGAAGAAGATTCTCTACTTGGATTTAACTCTTTCAATCTAGATAAAATTCCTTCGATGTTGGATAAAGGTGATATTAAAAAGGTTGGTGAAATGTGGTATGCCTACTCTTCAAACAGTAGGCCTAGAATTGAAGATGCTCTTGTTGATTATCTACTCAAAAAGGATATTACTTTTTCAGATGTTTCTAACTCGTTACCGGATGATCTGGTAGAAGTTGTTGAAGAAAGGTTGTTGTGGGAAGGATCTGAAGGTCATAAGATCCAAGATATGATTGAGAGAAGGTGTTTCAAAACCAAAAAAAATTATCCAAACACATTGGTGAGATAAGAGAATACATTAAGGATATGTTTGACATCTATAGGTATTGTCTCCAGTGGCTTGCTCCTATTAATAATTTTAGAAGCAAAATTGAAGCCATTGAATCTAAAATAAATGACATTGGAAAGTGTTTTGACTTTTTCAAAGACAAAGATGGAAAACAAAGAATAAGAGTTGGAGAGTTGCAAGTTGGGTTATTGACTATTCAGAGACAACGAGAAGATTTGGTTAGAACTTTCTGGTTGGTCAAAGAAATTGTTGAGGTCCGGTTGGATCATCTCTCTGGGATATTTTTTGATCCAGAGGATTGTGAACAATAGTGCCCGTCTCTAGATTGGTCATCTTCATTATGATGTTGACTCTACTAGACAGTATGTGTGCCAGAATGGTTTCTATAGTACAATCTTGGAAGAAGATTCTTCCAATTGTGAGAGAAAGGTACAAGAAAAAATTTCATGTGAAAAGTATTATTTTTATTTGATCTACTGAATGTTCTTATTTGGCCCTTTGCCTTTGATGGAAAAAAGGGGAGAAAAATGAAGAGAAAAAAAAAAAAAAAAGAGAAATCGAATTGATTGTCAAAGGGGGAGTTTGTAGTTTTTTATGTTTTTGAGTTTTTGTTGTTTTGCCAATGCCAAAGGGGGAGATTGTTGAGAAGTTGTGGAGATGATTTAGCACTATTTTCATTGATGTCAAAACTTGGGATCTAGAAGGTTGTGCTCTGGATAATATAGAGAAATGATTTATACTATCGGGTGCTATGATGTTGTGTAATATGGATGTTATCCTTGATCCGGATATGGCAGTACTTCTTTTGGGACCTCTGTGGAAGTCAGTTAATGCAGAATAATGAAGACTAATCTTCTGATATTGGTTGTTGTGCTCAAAGCTTATTCCAAGTATCCTTGCTATCTAGACATTCATGCAAGCATGTTAGAAGTTTTGGTATGTCTAATTGTGTTTCTCTGGTTGGTACTGAAATTGATGAGAATCAAGATTTAGTCTTGGTTGTGGCATTCCCATTGGCTCTGGAATATATTTCATGTAATTCAAAGTTTTATATCTTATGTATGACCTATTTATGGGTCCCATGGTAATGTGGTAAGAAGATATTTATGTGCGACCTATCATTTGGGTCCAGTGTTAGCATGCCAAGCTTTACTGATTATTTCAAGGTTTTCCTTCATGTTGACCTATTTTAACTAGGCTGACTTATTTTGTTCTACGGACATATATATATAGAACATCTCTTTGGTTCAAGAGAGGAAGCAGTATGGTGTGTGCGAATAGATAAAAGGGTGCAAAGTATTATGTAGAGAAGTAAGTTGAAGAGAAGTGTCAGAAAGAAGTAATCTATATTGCAGAGGTTGTGCAAGGAAGTTGGGTAGAATATTATTGACCGGATGTACTACAGATAGATATTGTGCTCTTAATAATAAATGACTTCATGCATATGTAGATGCAACTTCCTCAGTTAATTTTTGTTAGTGAGACTATTTTTTAATCAGATGTTTCTATATTAATTGGGCAGTGAGCCCACTGATAGTGAGCCTTACCTATAGTGAGAATTTTGGTAGTGAACCTTTGTAAAATTCACCTTAACCGGTGTTCTATAATTGAGAATTAGAATTTTCTGTGGTTTTTCCCTTATTGGGTTTCCACGTAAATTCCAGTGTACATTGTTCATGGTGTTGTGTGCTTTCATGTTCATATTTGTTTGATTATTTTATGATTGATATAAGCTTGCTCTAGATTAATTAAATTAAAGAAAATTATTTTATAATAACTAATTCACCCCCCCTCTCAGTTATCCAGACTATTCAACAATCGAAACATTGCAATGGTACCATTCCCTCCTAGTTTTGAAATCCACAAATTTGATAAATACAAAGGGAGAGGAATTCCTATGGACCATGTCAAAGAGTTTAACGTCATGTGTATGGAGGTGGCCTACAATGATTCATATTTAATGCACCTCTTCCCCTAAAGTTTAACAAGCCCTGCCATGGATTGGTTTTCTCATCTGCCTCTAGGTATCAAAAACTTTCAAGAAATTACAGATAAATTCATTAATCACTTCTCCTTTAATCTTGACATGGATGTGAGTCTAAAGGAATTGTACACTCTCAGACAAAACAAAGGAGAAAATTTCACTAATTTCTTGCTACAATGGAGACAAAGAGCTGGTAAGAGCAAGTGGCCTCTTCTTGATGAACGATAATTGGGAATCATCATAGAAAATCTAGATCTAGATCTATCATTCCACTTGAAAATGAAGTGCATCACATATTATGATTAGCTTGTCCCTAGAGCCCTTAACATCAGAAGATCTCTAATATCGTAGGGAAATACTCAAGCTTACAAAGACAACTACTCATCAACTAGTTCAAATGAAAAGCCTCATGTCTGGGCTAAGAACAATAATGTAATGAATGATGGTGTAGTGGATGCTAAGGTAGTCCTAAGTACTCCTAGGCCAAACAACCATCAATTTGCTAACATTCAACCAACTTTGCAACAAACAACATCTCCTCAGAAAAATTAGATCAATAACACCGAAATGCAACAAAGGTGAATCCCTAACAAGAACAACCATCCCAAGCACAAGTACACATAGTTATCTGAACCTATCGAAACCATCATGAAAAATTTGGTATATTCAAATTTGATAACATTTCCCAACTTTGAAAACTACCAAGAACCACAAGAAAAACCATCCTGGTACAACAAGAATGACCTTTGTGACTTTCACAAGATTAAAGGACACAAAATAACAAACTGTATGAGGCTCAAAAACATTATCCAAGAGCTCATAGAGAATGACACCATATCTATTGAGGTACCAGCTAGGAATTAAGATCTTAATATATACAAGAACCCTGTTCTAGATCATAACAAATCAAACCACACTAGGAAAGCTAAGGATTACACAAACATGCAACATACCTATTCCAACATAGTTATTTCCTGTGATAGCATCATCACTATCGTCACCATCAAAGGGCATAGTATGGAGTATGGAGTCACCACACAATGTGGTAAATTCACCATCCAAGGAGTCCCACCTCAATATATGGCACAACCTATCTATCCAACAACAAGTACCAACAAGTACAATCTCTTAGAGCAGATTAAGAAAACCCCTGCACATATTTCGATCTTATAAGTATTAAGGATATCCCCCGCACATAGAGAGATCTTAGAGAAAGATTTTTCAAAATCCTTTATACCCAAGGATATTGATACAAATCAATTTCAAGCTATGGTAGGCCATATCGCTAATCACCTTCTCACCTTCTCAGAGCAAGACCTACCATCACAACCATCTCATAATCATGCTTTACACCTTGAGGTTATTATTCATAAGAAAAAGGTTAAAAGAGTCTTAATAGATGGAGATGTGGGTTTGAACATTTGCACCCTTCAATTGATAAAATTCTAGGCTATTCAGAGGATACTATTGAGAAGACAAAGAGTACCACCATCAGGGCATATGACGACAAAGAATGGGTATCACAAGGCATCATTGCACTACCCATCCAAGTGGGCCCCCTCATCATAGAAAATACATGCCAAGTGTTAGACCTAGACCTTCCCTACATACTACTTGGTTGACCCTAGATCCATGCCCTAAAATTTGTAGCCTCAACTTATCATCAATGTGTGAAGTTTCCTTTTGAAGGAAGAGAGGTTACCATCCATGGAGATCTTGGGCCCTTTTGCTACTACAAGAACCTTGACGCTAATTTCTATAAAATCCCTAAGGTACACAAGAATGATGAAGGGCCTACACCTTCTACTTCATTTGTTGACCCATCATCCCTTGCATCTACCTCTAAAAAAAAGACACCCATTGTGTAGAACATATCTGATATCAAAGCAATGATCCAAAATGATGGTTGTGGGAACTATAAGCTGATGAAGAACATCTTTGTCTTAGGAGAGCTACCTATTTCTCCTCAATCTAATGAAAAACCCACATCTAGCAACAAAGAGCTTGAAACTATCAAGATGGCAGCTACTACCTTCACCAAGTGGGGGGATTTGAATCAAGAAGATGTCAATGAAGATGATATCTCTAAAATCCTCTATCAAGATAAATGACCTATCCTCACTCTTCCCTTGGAATATGATAACAAAGGCTTCAATCTAATGAAGGGAACGGGATATAACAAGAATGAGAAGCTAGAAGAAAATGATAATGGTTTACTAGAACCCATCATTCTTGAGAAACAACTAAAAAATATTGGCTTAGGTTGTACTACTAGCAAGATTACCCTTATTGGAAAAGGTACTTCCACTATACAAGCTGAGGCTTCCTCTTGGTTACCTCCATCACATGATATGACCTTATATTCCTTCCCCCTTAATGTTTCTAACTTGTTTGAAAACAACTCTCTCTTCATGATATCAGTAACATCCTTTGCTCCAAGAAATCAACCAATTGAAATACACCTACTCTACCCACAAATCATTGACATGGACCAACAAGGACCACCAATTCTTGATTTATTTGAAAAAAATGAAGCAATCACAAAATGCATGGGACTCCATGAAAAATTACCATGGGCATATTGCAAAACAGGTTTTGATATAGAGCTAGATATAGAAGCGTACTATAGGGAGATGATTGAATCCTTCAGTCACAAAATTGATGAAATGCAACTAACATGCAAATATTTAAGTGAAAACCACACTCTAGAACTTTTTAATGCTAAAATAGTAAAAATAAAGGATGTATCTGAGGGTAAAAACCTCTTTGAGGTTCCCAATGATGAGGGATTCAATCTCCCCCTTAGTGAAATGCATCCAAAGAAGTCAACAGTACTACCAGAAAAGGACACTCTAATCAATGTGGGAAGAGAAGAGGAACCTAAGATTACTTTCTATGCCAAATCCTTGTTGGATGAAGAATATAAGAACCTGGTAGCATTCTTGAAAGAGCGTAGAGCTAACTTTTCATGGTCATACATTGATATGCCAGGGCTCGATCTAGAAGTAGTTGTGCATCATCTCGCAGTCTATCTTGAAGCCAAGCTAGTCAAGAAAAAATTAAGATGCACCCTTAGATAAAACTCTTGGTAAAACTCAAGTTAAGAAAGCTTCTTGATGTTGGATTTATCTGACCAATAGATTATCCTGAGTGGGTTTCAAACCTAGTACTAGTCTCAAAACCCACTAGGGGCATCAAAATATGCATTGATTTTAGAGACTTAAAAAAAGCGTGCCCAAAGGATTATTTCCCTCTTCCTAACATTGACCTCATTGTGAACTTAATAGCTGGGCATGAAATGCTATCGCTCATGGATGGTTTTTTAGGCTACAATCAAATCATGATTTCCAAGGAGGATCAACACAAAACTGCATTCATCTATCCATGGGGAACCTATTGCTAGAACATGATGCCATTTAGGTTAAAAAATGTGGGAGCAACCTATCAGAGAGCAATAGCCCTCATCTTTCATGACATGATCCAAAAAATAGTCGAACATTATGTGGATGATATTTTGGAAAAATCAAAGAAAAGGAGTGAGCAGATAAAAGTATTAGGAGCCATCTTTGATAGGCTTGAATAATACAAGGTATGGCTAAACCCAAAAGAATGTGTCTTTAGGGTTACATTAGGGAAACTTATCTTCTATATCATCTCACAAAGAGGGATAGAAATTGATCTAGCAAAGGTAAAATCCATCCTAGAGATGGAACCACCGCAAACACTAATGTAGATGAGAGGGTTACAAGGAAGATTGTAGTCCATCAGGAGGTTCATAGCTCAACTATCAGATAAAATCCACCCCTTTTCACATCTTATCCATAAAGGAATAACTTATAAGTGGGATGAGAAGTGTGATAAATCTTTCCAATGGATCAAATATTATCTACTAACACCTCTAGTACTCATTCCACCAATACTGAACAAACCATTGATCCTGTATATCTTAGTAACATCAACAACATTAGGAGCTCTTCTCGCACAACATGATGAAAACAAAGAGGAAAGAGCTATCTACTACATCAGTAGGACCTTGGTGTGCTATGAAATGAATTATTCATCCATTGAGAAAGCATGCTTAGCAATAGTTTTTGCTTCACAAAAGTTTAGGAATTACATGCTGTCACATCAAATCAAACTTATTATAAAAATTGATCCATTGAAATACCTATTATCTAAAGTAACTCTCATAGGGAGAATGGATAAATGGGTGATGATCTTAACAGAGTTTTAAATAAAGTATGTAGAACACAAGGAAATCAAAGGACAAGTGATCATAGACCAACTGGAAAAGGCCCCTATCTATGCTAAGAACTATTTGATATCTAAGTTCCCTGATGAATCAGTGTTCCTTATCAATCTCATAGCTCCATGGAAGATGTACTTTGATGGATCATTCACCCAACATGGATCAAGAGCATGTATTATTTTCATTACTCCTCAAGGTGATTGCATTCCAAAGTCATATCGACTGTCGTTCCCCTGTACTAACAACATTTATAAGTATGAAGCACTAATCATAGGTCTAAGGATAGTGGTTCAATGGAAGATAGAAGAGATGAAAGTCTATGGAGACTCACAGCTGGTTATCAACCAAGTCAATGATGACTATAAAACTAAGGATGACCAGCTCACTCCTTACAAAAATATGGTGGAAAGTCTCAAGGACCTTTTCATTGACATTACTTTTGAGAAGATTCCTTGCATGAAAAATAGAGCAATAGATGTTATGGAAACAATCAAATCACTATTAGACATGTCGAACAACGTCCTCCAATATGGATTCTTGGTAGAACAACTTCTCATACCAACTTTCAAAATCCCTGAATCTGAATTCACATGTGTCATTGTTGGTCTTAGATCCCCGTGGTATTATGGCATATTCACCTAGCTCAGCAAAGGAACCCTCCCATCCGATATCACCTTGAACCTTAAAAATTGCCTTTGTTAAGAAGGCATCCTGATTTGTGATCCTAGGTGATACCCTTTACCATCAAAGCATTAAAGGGACATTACTGCGATGTATTAACCAAGAGGAAGCCTTGACCACTTTAATAGAATTACACGATGGCATATGTGGTTCCCATTCTAGCGATATAAGTTTAGCTAAGAAATTGTTGAGGACAAGGTACTATTGGCCAACCATGGAAAGAAAAGCTCATCAATATGTGCAAAAATTTGTCCAGTGTCAACAACATGGAGATCTGATTCATGCCCTAGCTCAAGAATTGTAACCAATGATCACACCTAGGCCTTTTTAATACTGGGGACTTGACCTCATAGGAAAAATTACTTTGACCTCATCCAATGGCCATAGGTTTATCATAACAACCATTGAGTATTTTACCAAGTGGGTTGAAGCCATTCCTATGACCTACATAATGGGGAAGCAAATTGCCAAATTTCTCTTGAATTATCTAATCTGTCGTTATGGTGTTTCATAGACTCTTATCTCAGACAACGAAACACCCTTCAAGAATAAGGATGTGAAAGAGATATGTCAAATATTCAACATACAACACCGATTCTCTACCTCATATTACCCCCAGGGAAACGGTCAAGCTAAAGCTATGAACAAAACCATTCTAAAAATCCTGAAGAAAATGGTCAATGAAGCTAGTCATGACTGGAATCTATAACTAAATCCCACTCTCTAGGCTTATCAAACTAGTATCTGCATGCCAACAGGTATGATCCATTTCTCCATAGTCTATGGATCAAAAGCTATCCTACCTATTGAGGTTAATCTCCCCTCATTGCGAGTGTCACTACAGAACTTGCTCACCAATGAAGAATACAAAGTATCTCAACTGAATGAGTTAGAATTCCTAGACGAGTGTCATCTTGATGCCCTCAATCACTTGCAAGCATATCAAAACTGACTGAAACAAAGTTATAACAAGAAGATCAAATGTCGGTCTTTCCAGGTAGGGGACCTTGTCCTAAAGAAGAATCAAAAACAAATTCCAGATCAGGACATCAAAGGAAATTTTGAGCCTAACTGGTTGGGTCCCTTTGTCATCATAGCAAGCTATGGATCAAGAGCATACCAATTTTCAACGCCTGAAGGAGAACCCTTGCAAGAACCAACCAAAAGCTTGCATCTTAAAAAGTTTTATGCCTAGTCTTGAAGGGTATAAGATATGAAAAATACAAAAAAATAAAAAGATGATCAAAATCCAAAAAAATGAGAAAAAGGATTAAAAAAGTAAAGAAAAACAATCATCCTCTAGTGAAAACCACTTCGATGGCGCTTTGGGCAAGTACCTTGGTGAAAACCTAACAAACAGGGGCCTTGCGTAGATAAAGCACCTCCATCTATTCTTTGGCTCTTTATCATATAATTCTATGTATCACTCCCGTCATTCATCACCTCATTCATCCTATTTATTCATCCATCACCTATCCACATCCTTATCATAGCTTGTTGTTGTGAAGTTGTATCCCCTTTAAGTACTACTTGGCATATTCCAAAGGTCAGCTTGTCCTACCTATATTGAGGTAGTCTAACATATCACACTAGGGAAATTCGTTATGGATCATATTGAGTTCTTGTATATCTTAAGGTTATCAAAAAATACCAAAAAAAATTGTAAAACGGTCATCGAAAACACCAAAAACATTTGTAAAACATTCATCAAAAAATCCAAATACATTTGCAAAATCCTGTACAACTAGAATCCAAAAACATTCATAAAAGTGTAAATTCAAAATCCAAAACATCCAAATCACATCAAAAACCCTAAAAAGGTTGAACATTGAAAATCCAAAAATAGTACCCTATTGTCAAACTATGAGTCTCTGAGCTTGAATGTAGGCAATTCCATCATTGATGTGCCCCCGAGACACCCTAGGTTAGTCTTTAGGAGTCAATCATAATAAACTGAAATTCCATAAACTGTTCATATCTCATCTTCAATAAGTCAAGTCAGTCAAACTACGTGGTCTTTGCATATATAGCGTAGGAAAGACTTATCTTTGATCATCCCCTGAGGCCCCTAGGATAGGTCTTTTAGGTTAGGTTCTTAATCAAAATTTGGAAAACCCCTAAACATTCAAATATTGGAAAATTAAACATTTGGAAAACAAACATTTGAAAATTGAAAATCCAAACACATTGAAAAACATTCAAAAAGATCTTAAAAGCCTCAAATATCTTCAGAGAAACCCTAAACAACCTCAAATAATCGAAAACCAAAAACATTCCCATAAACTTTCAGAAAGACCAAAAACAGCTTCAAAACATTTTCAAAACACCAAAAACATTGAAATACTCCATAAAATCCAGAACCATCCATCCCATCTCGCTTTCACCCACAATAATCTTCACCCATAATAAATCGATCATCACCTTCAACCTTTGGTGAAACAAGTAGAAAGAAGGTATCACAAGTCGTAAAGTGAGAACTTAAGTGTCAAAGTCTAGCATCTAGATCATTGGTAAATATGTCAGTGAAGTTTATATCAACAGCTTATCATAAAGCTCATCATCATCTAACATCAAACAACCATCTGATCAACATGTCCTAGGATGTACCCTTCCTGTAATGGACATCAGTATCAAACATCACCTTAGCTAAATTAAACTAGCAAGAGATATAGATAACACTGACTATTTTTCTTTTATCTTTTCTTATGATTTATCTTAATAACCCATTCCGAGGACCTCTCGATTATTTCTATCAAAATTATTTAGAGAGAAAGGAATGGGGCATCGATCATTATCTTTTATTTTTTGTGCTTGTGGATACTCTTGTAAAATAATCTTGGCGCATACTTGCTTAGTTGTGTGTAGGGAAGTTGATTGGATTATGTTGTTGACTATTGCATGCACTTTGGTCTAATGTATTCTAAGCTTCTAACTTACATTCCAATGAGGTTTTTGTATGTCAAGGTGTGAACAATAACTATCCTATCTGTTTGCAAAGTCAAAGTCCATTACACTAGATACAACGTCGTCCTGGTTATTAATACCTTTATGCATTGTATCTATGTGTTATATCAAACAATAAGGAACAATGAAAAATCCAAATCACCAGATATGAGAAAATCATCATCTTGCATTCATCATCATCATTCATTTCTCATCACCATCTCTAATAAAGTCTTGGTGGATCATAGACTTGTTGGATCTTTTGAAAGTAATCATCACAATCAATGGTTAGATTGTTCTCGCTTCTTCTATCTTCTCTCCAGGCAAACCTAGTATCATGACAATCAACAAAAACATCACCAAATGCATCCATCCTGCATCATCATTATCATTTAAGTTGTGATGAATAATATAGATTTGTTATTCTAAGCATCTTAAATCGTTGCATCATATATCATAAACATACATCACATTACCATATCATAAGCAAAAACATCTGCATTACCAATACATACATCACATCATAAAACTGTATAAGGAAATACACAAAAACAAATGAATCCATATCATTTTTATAAGCATAACATAATCATATCATATTATACATCACATGGAATCTCATGAAAAAGAGAAAGAACATAACATTGCATCCATTACATCTCATATCATTGCATATCATCGAATATCATCGAATATCACATAATATAAATAAAAATTGCATGCAAACATGACAATATATAAGCATCATCATATCAAATGCATCCATACAAGCATAAGCATGAAATAAAGTAAACACATTGCATCACATTGAATCTATATCCATATCATCTATATATCCAAAAATGACTGTCATGGTATAATATTTGAATTAGTGTATGTATATCGATCATAAATACAATATCCATGAGACTGTGAAAAATGAGCCCATGAATGTATATATGTATAAAAGAATTGGGAAATAAATCAAAAAGTGTCGCTGTACAACCGAGCTAGCCTTGATGAATGCTCCCATCTCCAGCCTATCTCTCTGGCTGATCCTCTACTCTGGCATGTGCCCCTGTCCTCTAGGAGTAATCTAGTTGTCTAAGCACCACAGGGACATCTCTATGAAAGTGCATCATGTAGTAGGCTACCTCAGTCATAGCCTCTCTATATAATCTCACAGAGACTATCAACCCTTGGGATGCAACTATCATCATCTCAAGCTGCTAGCGCTGCCCAACCTCCTATGCTTGTTGCATCTCAGCAGTTTGTCTAAGCTTCCACTCATGGTCCCACTCTGTCGTGACATCCTATACCTATTGTTGTGCCTAATCCCTCTTAGTGGTAACAGCTAGAATCTATTGTCAGGCCTGATCCCGCTTACCTGTAATGACTAGAACCTACTCTTGCAACTGCTGAATCTATAAATCTCGAGGATCTGGCCCTACTGGTTGTGGTTGAACTGGCTATTGTTGCACTAATTGTGGTTGAACAAGAGGCTACTATGGAGGTTGTTGTCCCATTGGTGGTACTTAGAGGATATTCCCATCCCCATCCTATCCCCTACCTCTGTCACTACCCCTAACCTCACCTCTCCCTCTTGGTTTCCCTCATGGAGGAGCACCCACTGGATCTATCAACTAGCGACGGGGTGTAAACCATGCATCATATGCGAGTGTCATTTGAGTGTCCACTTGTCCCTGGTCATAAGCCCATGGCTAAGCAACTAACTACCAAAATCCCTCGACCACCTTAAGGGTTGGGATCATCGGTGCCCACATGGGTACCTCATGTTGATCTGGAAAAGATGACTCTGTACTAATCATTTGGTCTATCTTGTCTCTCTTTGAACTATCAAGCCACCCTATATAGCAGATACCGCTCTATAATGGTGTGCTCCCGACCTTACATATATTGGGTATGTTTGGAAAAGAAGAGCTACTGGACATCATTGAACCATGTTGGCATCCAAAGCCAGGGTCGCCATCTAAATATTGGCATATCATCGAGCACCCAGTGCTAGTATGAAATACCAAGCTTCCCAGTGTGCTATAAATTAATGGCACCTCTATATCACCAAACAACAAGATCATTTGGCTCTACATCAACCATCTACATGATCAATCGAAGCAGAATGATGTGCTCCCAAGCCCAAATGTGTAGCAAGGTAACCCCTATGTGATCGCTTTATCATCGCAGTAGACAAAGTTGTGCATATCATGATACAATGAGGCCAACATCACTAGTCCCCATGCAAACAATGTCCACCTGTAGAGCAGGGTGCTGCCACAATAGTGGTTTACAATTTTTGGGAGATCCTGATTTTTGCTGAAATCACATATTTTTAGAAAATATAATGATTTAAGCCTTGAAATGTTCCATTTAAAGTATTCCAATTGAAGATTTTTTGATCAAACCACCTTAGACCAAGCCCCCTTGGATAGAACCCCACTTTTTTTAAACCATACCTATAACGGAGTCTCCTTTACACCTATCAAAATGCTGATAAAAACCCAATTTTGATTTACCTTTTGGGGGATCAAATGAATTCATTTAAATTTTATTTTTTGTAAGTATGTATTCCCTATTATAAGCTTCCCAAAAAGTATAATTTTAAATAAATTTAATTTTATTATTATATTTATTTTTTTATTTCTTGTGAATGTAGGTTTTTCACCAAAATCAAGCTCTTTGTTCTGCACATGTGGAAAAATAGTAGATTATCAAAAATAAAAATAGGATTATCGTAAAAATAAAATTTAAAAATATGAGTGCAATTTGCATATTTAAGTCCTTGATCCAAATGAAAAATTAAAATTTTTATTTTGATTCATAAAAAAGTTATGCATTATACTACCGCTACGCATGTCCGAATTCAGGCCTGGCCTGAATTTTAAAACTGATTAAAGAAAATATTTAAATAAAACTATCTAAATCCAAGTGGAAGTATCTTAGATATTGGTAAAGTTTCAAGCAAATCTAAAATCTGAAAAGACCAGAATCTTTATCTTCATGGAAGAAAAGTTGTGTTATAATGTGAGCCGCCACTTTTAAACAAGTTATTTTTGAAAAAAAATAGTTTTGAGGAGATGGAAAAAGAAGTGCAATTCCAACCTAAAAGTTTTGAAAAATATATTTAGAATCTACAGACAAAATGTCATGAAACTCTAGTTTGCATCATATTCAAATTCCTCACGGTTTAGCCGCTATAGGTGCCTGAAAGTGAAAATTTAGTTAATTTTTTTTATTTCAGTGTTCAGTTTGGCCAAAAATTATAAACCACTATTATGGGATCACCCAACATCCTGTGCCAAACAAGGCCCCATCCTAGGTTGAATTTGTAGCTCTATTGGTCTAGAGAAACCAAGCCAGATATAATAGCTATAATGATCAATCTGAATGTGGGCACTCGACCTCTGTACATCTCGAGGTCAATCTGTGAAGTGACTAGAATGATATCCTCCAACTCCATCACCTCGTGGTAGAAATTGTAAGTGACATCAAAGTCATAGATCACACAATTTCTATATATCACCAAACATAGTATCTACTATATATCCTCTAATGTCATTGTCACCTCACCTGTGGGAAGGTGGAATGACGAAGTCTCATTGTGGCATTGCTCGTACAACATGGTCATCATGGCCAGATGTGTTCGGATGATGGGCATATAAGCGATGTACCATAGGCTGATCTCCCCCAAGTGCTCCTATTGCAACTTAGATAAATCACCAAGTCTCTCCAAAATTGTGGGCCAGTGCTCATGGGACATCAAATGTGGGATGACCTCCTACACTCATGAAGCGCATGATGTCAAAACTCAAAAAAAAATTGACTCAGTTTGGAGTTTTTGGCTCCTAAATGACAATAGTGTCACCCAAATTCAAATTCAAATTCTAAACTATGACACCCAAGGCATTTCAAATTGCAAATTGCAAATTGCGTCACTAGAAATGTATGCTTCACAATTTAAACTTTGAAAACCCTAACCCTAATTTTCAAATCGAGAAGTGCATTACTATAAGCATATGCATTGCAATTTAAAATTGGAAACCCAAATTCTAAATTGTGAACTACATCACAATACACATATCGTCGATTCTAAAATTAGTGTTGTTGTATAGCGATGGCACCAAAGTTTAAAATTCAAAAAGCAATAAATGTATCAAAAAGTCAAATTTCAAATCATTTTGAGTTACATATCGGTGGTCCTGAGCTTGGAAGCCTCTAGTACTCTCGAACCTGGTCAAAAATGTGTTGTGGGAGCTCTTGTTGTGCCATTTCATCAGGGGGTTAGAGCTCAATTTGCAAGAATTACTTAAGGTGTGAATGCACAAATGAATTGAAAGTGACCCTTCTTGGCTTATTTATGCATCAAAATTAGGGTTTTTTCCCCTAATTTAACCATGAAGCTAGGGTTTTTCATCATTTTCACCAATTTTTCCAAACTGAACCTTTTTTTGCATCATTTTTTGCATTTTTGATGTGGTTCTTACATCCCAAAGCCTTTCTGGACCCCTGGGGCAACCTTTTACCTTTATTGAGAAATCAACCCAAAATTCAAAATATTTTGTCCATTTTCTCAAGGGGGCAGGGAATCAACTTTATCCTTCCACCGGCGCAACTAAAAATAAAATAATTTATTTTTTGATTTAAGCAGTAGTTTTAATTTGAAAAGCGTCAGTCTTTGAACTGAAGTAGCAGGTACCTTGCTTCAAAGAGGGGAAAAATGTAGACACTAAAAAATGTTCTAAATGATATCATACACTTGAATCAGGTATACTAATATCATTTCCTCTTGAAACCCATCCTCTTTTCACTTAATTAATTATATTAGCCTAGTTATTTTAATTAATTGCATCATTTTCATCTATTAACCTAACACATCAAATCAGGTTAATTCCACCCTTTCACGCTAACACTTCATCTCATTAAATTAAATAAATCAAACTATTTAATTTAATACCCTAAGTCTTCTAATTTAATTAAATAACCCTAAGTTATTTAATTAAATTTCATTTCACCTTTCAGTTAACTGCAAAAATATGGGTCCCAAAAAGGGGGCTTAAGTGGCCACTTTTTTTCTGAAATCAAGAAATACTGACCTTGGACGTGAAATTGAGGATAGTTACACTAATTTTTTTGAGATGGTACAAAAACAAGGATCAAAGTGCTCCAAGTCTACTATCTAAACTAATAATTTATTTTGAAAATGGTTGAGATTAAGGGGTTCAAAAGAGGGACGTACATAAATTGGTGTTGTTTTTGTCAGAAAAACATAACATAGCAACTCTTGTACGTCCCTAGCACGGTGAACTTTTTTTTAGTATTTTTAAAATCACTCTTGTGAGAAATTAGCTAACAGTATGTAGTTGATGCACAGATTTTTTGATAATTTTTTAATGAATATTTGATTTTTTATAAATTTTTTAAGTGGACACTTCCTGAAAAATAGAATTTTGGCCATGCTACCCCTACAAATTTTGGAAACTAATTGATTTTAAAAAAAATTGTAGAATGGAGTATAGTTTCTAAAAATGTAATTTATTTGAAATTTTGATGAACGATTAATTTATAACAAAAAAACACCCAACATTTCTTTTTTCCACAAAAGAGACACACAGACAAAAGAAATTATAGACGAAAGGCTTAACATTGCCATAAAGTGAAAAAAATTACATCGTTGGATAGCTAAGAGAGAACCTAACATTACCCAGGTGTTCGATTTGTTCGACATTGAACCATGTGCAATCTTGACGATGAGCATGAACCCGATTATGTGAAATATTATAGAATTTGCAAAAATATGTCTCTGGTAATTGGGAATGCCCTCCAAGCCCAAGGCTTGGGGATTCCCAAAGCAATATATAACACGCACTCATTATAATGCACTCGCATTATATCTTAGTTTTGACAAGTTTTTTTCATTTGTGAGGGACATGTCTAGCAAGACATAACGCGAGCACAATATAATGTGCTCACGTTATGTTTTTCTTTATGTTAAATTCTACTCTATTGAATGTAAGTTTATATATTTATATATTTATATATTTATATATTTGTATGTTTGTATGTACATCTATGCTTGTATGTCATATATGTATGTATGCATGCTTGTATGTATGTATGTATGTATGCATGCACGCATGCACGCATGCATCAACGCACGTGGCACTGCATGCATTCATACGGCTGCAAGATCAGATCCACACACGCTCAGGCTGCATGCAGGATCATGTACACACATCACATGCCTGTACGCATGCATGCACTTTAGAGGAGGGAGCAACTGGCATGAGAGTCCCGGAAAGAGGAGGGCTGGAAAGTGGAGATTTGGCGAGATGGAGGATGAGGGGCCGAGAGGATCCCAAATAGGGGTCATGTGGACAGATGGAGAGATAGGGAGGAGAGAGAACTGAGAGGGAGAGAGAGAGGGGGAAGAGAGAGAGAGGGAGAGAAAGAGAGACTTATGTAGGTAGAGTTCCAAAGGGAGAGACTTGAGAGATAGGTAGTGAGAGGGAGTGCAAGAGAGAGGGACTGTGAGTGAGAGACCTGAGAGAGGGAGAGGGTGTGGGAGGGAGTGACCTGAGAGAGTGAGAGATACAGGGGGTGGAGTGAGGGGGACTTATCTAAGTAGGGTGGGAGGGATAGATAGAGAGGGGAGAGAGATATAGAGAGAGACAGGTAGAGTTACCTAGGTGTTGTGCAGTATTCGCACACATTCCCCACTAGAGGTGGGGACCCTCTTTTTCTTGTTTGGTTTTCTTGTTCACCTTAGGGGTCTTGACCTTTTCCCCTTAAGGGATAGGTCTCTCGGTCTTGGTATTGTTTCACCCATGGTATTTAATGATTAATTTGCATTTGAGATGCCTTATTGCAACACTATGATGTTAGTCTAGCTCTTGGAGAATTGACCTTTGGCTTGAAATTTTGATTTGAGGGAAAAATTGTCTAAGTATGAGGACAATTCGATAAATCTGAGGTAGCTCAAATTACCCGAGCCTTAGTCCACCCAAAAAATCCGAGTTGCCTCATATTTCTCGGGTCTGAGCTCCCTTCATATTCCTATGTTTTGAAACGTATCTTTGAGCATTTATTGCCTTGCTTTAGTGAATCTAAATGGCTAAAAAGAGATTTAAGAGATGTTTGGGGTGTCATTTAAGTCACTTCACCTTGTGCATGCTTGATTTTGAGGAGAGAGCCATTCCCATTGTGCATTCTGATCGAGCTTTGCTAGGAGATACAGGATTCTTGGGCGGCTTCTATTACATCTTCTTTCCTCGTGCGTTATTCCAAGGTAGGATTTTTATATTCCTCGTTTGGTTTTGATCTTTTTTTTGTGCTTTGTTGTCGATTCTTTATAAAATATGATAGTCATTGAGTTGTGGGGCTTTTTTTTTGTCTTGTTTCTTAATCGACCATCTAGGGTTTTAGTTCTTTAAGGTTTATTCTGAAAAGTTAAATGAGGGCTTGGGTTTGAACAGACTTGAATAGATTGATTTGTTGAAATTCTTTGAGATGTAAACCCTTACTGCCCATCTTAGTGTCTGATGATGGGATTTAGGAGATTTTCCCTATTGAGGGATTGGTTCAAAGCCCTAGCATTATAGAACCCTAGTTTTGATAAATTAAGTGGGAATTGAAACATGATGAACAAGGTGAGAAATCAAACAAAAAGGGATTAATGGATTGTAATGTGAAATTAATGATTTGAAGCTTTGAAGAAATAAACACTAATCTAACCTTCGTGGTGATCATGAAACAAATCAAAAACTTAGAGATATTTGGGCTGGAATGAAAAGTGGACACTCAAATATTTTGAGGTAGCTCACTGAGGCTTAATCCGCGTAGAAATGCCAAGCCTCCTCAGATTTCCCGAATCCTCGCTCATCTATAAAACCCAAAGGCTTTGATACTAAACCCAAAGGCTTTGATACTTAAACTCCGAACTTGACTCTGTGATTCTGAGCTCCCTTGAATTTTCCCAATCTGAGTCACCCTAAGATACTCAAACATCTTGGAATTCAAAGTTTCTGATGTGTGACGAATTGGATTTCGATTGAAATGTTGGATGAAGTGATTTAAAGATGATTAACAATTTAATGTTCCCAAATTTATTGAATATTCTAAGCCATTGCAAGACAAATGTAGGAAATATGTTGAGTCTGGTGAATTCGAGCCTACTCGAATTACCTGAGCTCTAGTTCGGCCGAGGAATCTGAGCTAGTTCAGATTACCCAACCTCTTTCATTGTACTTCGAAATCTCAATGTTGATGACTAATGTGTTTGCATATAGGGTTATAAGATCATTTCATGAAATATTGTTTGAGTTGAGTGAGTTTTATGTGCATACATAATGTGATAATAAATCTTTCAAAATGAATTGCTTTCCTTGTATTGCCATTGGAGTTTGTATTATTATCATTTTGATTTAATGGCATTATCGGTACACACATTGAAGTTTCATGGGATTAATATAATGTGTTATATTGTTAATTTCTATTTTGGTGATTTCAGTCCTTTCTAATAGATGCAGGAAGAATTGAGTCCCGACAAGGCATCTAAGTCAAAATCTGATTTAGTGCAAGAGGAGGTCAAATGGAGAGCAAAAAGGATGAAGTATGACTTCAAGGGCATATGGCTAGAGTCCAAGATTGCATCTACTTGGCCAAAGATTGTGGACACAAATATGGGACATATAGATTATGATGACTTTCAACAAAGGATGTATGGAAATTCACCCACCCAATTGGAATAGATCATTACTCACACGGGGTTGGCTCAAGCAGCAGGGTTCCCTCCAACAAAACTTTGTCTAGAGTTGGTCCTAGAATGTGCAAAACACTATGACACTAGAAGAAGAATTATAATTGGGCCACATGGAAGAGTCATGGAAAATCTTACTAAAGAGTCCATTATAGAAGTGTTCAATATTTCCTCACATCACAAGCTCATTGAGTAAATTAACATTGGGGAAGCAATAAAGTTTTATGATGAAGACCCCAATAGGGATTTGGAAATCATGAACAACTCTTGGATATTGAAGCCTAAACCACACTATTCCAAGCTGCCCAAACAACTGCACATGAGTGATTTTAAAATGGAATTCCATGATATCATAACTCTTTTGGGAAGGGTCATGGGAGTAGAAGAGGCTCACATCTTTCAAAACTGGATGTTCTACCCCATCACACAAATTGTGGCTAACAAGCATTATCATTGGGCTAGAAAAATAAGCAACAATTTGGACGCCCAATTGAGAAGTGTATAAGACACAAACAGATTCACCATGACTTCATATCTTGTCTACATGTTGGAACATAAGACTAAGTACAAAGGTCTTAGTTGCAAAGGGACTATAGGGAAGGATAGGATATAGGACATATACCCACAATTGCAACATAAAACATCCAATTATAGGAGGGAAAATGATGCATTTTTCATGTACATTCCCAAGTTGTTACAAGATGCTCTCCATGTCAGAGTCTCTGTTGATGCCATGTACTTAATCAAGCAATATGGTCAATGGTTTATATCATTTCAAAGGTTTGCATACATCCAAGTACAAGGATCTCTAGTTGTTCCACTCATATTACCAAGGTATCCAACCAACAAACTTCTAATGCTAGAAATAACAAGACAATAGTAGGCTTTGAGGAGATCCTACAACAAGAGTTGAAAAAGAAAGGGCTAGGAGTAGAATTCCCTTTGATAATGGGAACTCTAGAGGCATGTCCTTCTATTCAGAGTGCTCAACATTCTAAAAAAAATATGGTATAGTTTGAACTATATTCTCATACTAAAATAAATAAATTTGATCCTTATGGAAAAGCCCAAAATTAAGCCAACAAAATATTTAGGCATAAGGATCACATTGAGGATTATTGGGCCAATTGTAGAGATAAATTTGATGCCATCAGAAGGAGGTTTTCCAGATTTCCAATTAAATTGATAAGGGTATATAGGGTGGCAAAGGTGCATGATCAAGTGTAGGATGATGAGGTAAACCTAGTTAAACACCATGACTCTGATCCCTATAGGAACAAGCCATTTCCTTCAATCAATTGGTCAGAGGAAGAGATATCAAACTTGGACCAAGTCATTGAGCTAGTGAAGAAGTACTCTAGGTTGTGGGTAAAGCACAAGGTATTGGAGTTGGAGGCTGATGGTATAAAATTCACCTATGATTTGATGGGAGACTTGGAGTCTCAATCTGAAGAAGAGGTTGAAGATGGTAAACATGATGATACTATTGAGCCTCATGAGAAGGATGTTCAAGAGGAAGATAGACCTATGTCAATAAAGAGAAAAACTAGAATCCAGACATAGGTTAGACAGGGGGAGAAGCCATCTCCCAAGGTAGTGCTACAACTGATGCTCCTTCCTCAACAAAATTTGTTGATGTGGAAAGTTTTGGGGAAAATCCCCATGTTTATGTTAGAAGAAATTATTCCAAGCAGAAGGCATCTCCTATGAAAGAGATGAGAAATGTAGAAGAAAAGGTGTAGAATGAAGAGGCACCTACTGATGATGTTGAGAAGAGAGCAGCTACAGGAAATATTTCCCCTCCTCTTTCTCCTCATAATGTGCAAGTCTCAGAGGAAGGATTCCATGAGGAAGGAAATATATCAAATTACCCTGAGCATCCAGAAGGGGATGATGACGTAATTTATACTCCTAAAAGTGGAGAATGCAGGAAATTTGTGCAAGAGATGAAACAATCTACCTCCAGAGAAAAAGAAAGAACATGGAATCTAATGTAGTACAAGAAAAACCATCTAGGTTTCCAGAGAAAGTAGTAATTGATGAACTGGAGGATCATCGTGAGGTAGGGTAGAACAGGGAAGAAGTTGCTAACAATCCTCACCTAGACAAAGATGAACAAGAAGATCAACCGAAAACAAAAAAGAATGTTGAAGAAAATGTCATTGATTGTCCAAATAAAGAGATATCAACAAAACAATCTACTACCCCTGATTGGTTGGAGAAAAGGCTTAGTAAGAAGTCAATAATTGTCTAAGAAGAAACTCCTAGCTAGGATAAATTGCTTGAGCAATGGGGGCAACCCAAGTAGAGGAAAAAAGCTCAGATAGTTTCAAAGATTTCAAGGGATGAGTTCAATAATAGAGCCATTCATGTGGCTATTCCTACAACTGATAAATTCAAGGATGAGGTAAGACCCACTGATTACAATGTACAAACTATTAATTTGGGTCCAACTACCAAAGAACAAGAAAAATAAGAGTTTCAGGAATCTTCATAGGCTATTCTCAGAAGACTTGATAATGAAATAGAGGAGAAGGAAAAGTTATAGAAATAGTTGAATGATGTTTATAAATATGTTCAACACCAAATGAAACCTTAACAAGCTTGTACTGATGGTGGTTCATCAATTCCAGAGGGGTTGTTTCCTAAAGAGGTTGTTTCAAAAATAGAGAAGTTAAAATCCTCAATGCATAGTACACATGACTAGCTTCAAGAAGTTAGTAAGAGAGGGAATGAATTAATTGAACAGATTCTTGCCATCCATACTAAGGCATCTGAGTTCCTTGAAGACACCTCCCAATTTGCTACAGACTGTAATAAGATTGATGAATCTACTACTGAAGAGTTAAAGAAGATCCTGCAGGCACCTCGGGAAGAATTAACTTTAGATGATATTGACAAGGTAAAGGAATGGATAGAAGTCTAGAATTATAGAAAATAACTCCTTACTAAGGCTCTGAAGAAGATAATGAAGTTACAAGGAAAAATGAAGGAGATATATAATAATCCTATTATTTTTTTGGAGATAATGACTGGGAGAATGAAATTTGGACAAAAGAATATGAATATTAATAGATTACAGTTATGGTGGAATGGAATCTATGCCCCTTCTGATGGTGCTCCAATCACCAAAGAAAATCTGGAGGATGCAGCTATATATGTCTCAAAACTAGATAAATATCATGAGTTACAAGTTGAGTGGAATAAAATGATGCCCCAGTATTTGGAAGAATACAATACTCACAACAAAAAAATTAAATTTATTCCAATTCCAGATCCAGATGATGTGAAGGGAATATTGGAGAAAGTCAAAGAATTGGCCAATAAGGAAAGGGAAGATTGCTAGCCTCCA
This sequence comes from Sequoia sempervirens, assembly GCA_007258455.2. NCBI lineage: Eukaryota > Viridiplantae > Streptophyta > Pinopsida > Cupressales > Cupressaceae > Sequoia > Sequoia sempervirens. The sequence goes on along the minus strand of VDFB02013317.1, from coordinate 16,065 downwards.
ACTGCTTAGGGATTTGTGCTAGTCATGTGACTTCTAGCCAACAAGGACAACCTCAAATTTTGTGCCATCAAAAGGAGAATTTCTAGAAGAATCCAGGTTGACCTGAAGATAATTTACAAATATTTAATGTAATTTTAATTTTTTTTAAACTCTAGACCGACTTGTTGGGCCAACCTAATCATGTAAACCCTAATTCTGGGCTAACCTAGTGTTACTTTTCTATAAATTTAGGCTCAAGCTTCATTTGTATGGGTTAGAAATAGTTGGAATAGTGAGAACTGGGCTAGAAGTTAGTATTTTCTAAGAGAAAGTGTTGAAACATTGTGGATACTTGAATTGTTGCAAACTTGGGTGATTCAATATAAGTAAATACATTGTTCTTTGGTGTTCTTTCTTTTGTTATCCACCTTGCATGGTTCATGTTTTTCCAGATCTTTGAGAAATTGCTTTGATATTATGATTGCATGTTATAATTTAGATTTATATGTGATGCAATTGTGTTAATGTTTTGAGATTTGTAGTGTTTGAGCAATCCTTGGTCCATACTTTTAGCAACTTGTTGATTGTAAGTTGTTGTGTAAAGTTAGCCTAGGCCTTGAATTTATGTGCTAAGTTCAATTGTGGGTATTTATTCATTTTAATTACAAAATAAGGTTGATTTGTGTGAATGCTCCATGATCTGAAAATATTTATTTCCTTAGAAGATTGCACTATTTTTGTGAGATTGCAGGTTTAATCTGGGTTAAGCAGGAATTGGTTTTTGAAGGATTGGTTCACTTTGGATATTAGAATTTTTGCACAATTGGTCTTAGGAATTAGTTTGGTTTTAAAAATCTCTCCAAACCCTTTATCTTTTTTTATTTCTTTTAAAATATAGGTTAGTTTTAGGATTGAAAGCATCACTATATTGAAAGATTTGATGATTTTGAAGTTTCCAACATTTTTTTTGTAAGGCTCCTTGTGATTACCAACATTTTCACATTATCTCTGAGTTGTTTCACTACATTTTCAAGACCTGACATTAGATACCTTGGGGTTATCTCTTGAGTCTTGCTGATAGAGATTTACCTTTCAAGAGGGATAGAATATCACATTCTGTCTGAGTTGTTGCTATGCAAAAAACACCATCAACGGATTGGTGCTAGGAGGGCCTGAATAAGCAAGCTAGATCATTTTCTATCTGCAATTTCTCCTCAAATATTTCAATGAAGAACCATATCTACACTAGGGGAGGAATAATTTCATGAGTTACAAGCCCATACTAGGTCAAGAAGGGCCAGAAGAAGGGGAGAATTGGAATATGCTCCACCATTTCCATCCCCTCCATCATCTTCCTCTTCATGAAGTCCATCTTCATCTAATTTTGAGGCCATTCCCATGCATCATCCCCAACTAGTTGTTAATCAACCTTTACCACCTCCACCACCACCAATGGCTTTCTTGGAAAATAACCCATCACCTTTGTCCTTTAACAACTACAATGTCATGCCAAAGAATCTTGAGCATTTCTGCTCCAACTTTTATATCAATGACCCTAATAGGACTATGGAGGAGCACATTAGGATTTTCCAAACTTGTCTTAGGGATAGAGGGATCAATCATGAAGATGTTGCATGTAGGATTTTTCCATATTCCCTAGGAGAGGATGCTTTTTACTGGTATAACCATTTTCCTGCTGGGTCAATCCACAATTGGACTAAATTGGAAAATTATTTTCTGTAGAAGTTTAAAATTCTTATCAGTGCCAATGAGTTGTATTTACAGTTCAGTAAGCTTAAAAGGGAAGTCAATGAGCCAATAGGGTCATTCAATAATAGATTTCATTGTGCATACACTAGGCTATAAGCTCCCTATGTTGTGGATGATGCTACTGCCTTGGAAGTTTACTATGAAGCCCTTGATAGCCTTACTGCTACCTTCCTTAAATGGAGAACTAATCCTCCTAACACATTGCTTGGTGCCTATATGGAAGCATTCAAGGTTAGCATAGACTTGAGGCAACATTTTTCATGACCTTTACCATCTTTGGAACCAACTGCTCACCCTGGACAAATTCAAGCACTTAATCAGGCTTTGACCAATCATACACCTACCATGAATCCAGTACCACAATTTCCCTTGGTCCCATATCCTGGTCCTCTAATAAATCAACCTCCACCAATGCCTAGTTATCCTCAAAATTTCAATCAACCCCTCAATCCTCAACAACAATCTAATTTCCCCACGTATCTGCATAATTCTGAGGTACTGAATCAGTCACTCAGCTTGAGGACACCACTAGGATATTCTCAAAATAATGCAGGATCCACATCTTATAGTAATCCAGACAAAGAGAGGTTAGATGAGTTGACAAAACAATTCAAGAAGTTGAATATGGAAGTAACCTATCTAAGGAACTAGAATAGTCAACTTCAAGTTGCCCAAAAGACCATGCAAACCAACAGAAATAGGGAAAATAGGGATTCTACACAAGGGTATGGACAAAAATTTGATAGAGGGTAGCCATTTGGACAAGGATTTGATAGAAGCCAACCACCTAGGAAAAATAGAACATGGAATACAAGGCCAAATAATGGGGTGTTCCTACCCCGTTAGACCAACCAGATAAACAGGAAAAGCCTCCAAGTGGTGTGTATCTAGCAGAGGAAGCTTTGTCAGGATGGTGTAGACTTCACAAGACAAATCAACATTCTAAGCTAGGTTGCCCTGAGTTCTAGACTACTGCATCCATTTTTCAGTATGAGGTTGAAAATAATTCCAACAATCAAGAATTGGCACCTTTTGGCCCCTATGATTCTTCAGTCTTGGTGTTGAATCGTGATCCTTTCCCATGAAGTGAAGAGAATGGGCCAGAACAAGAGCCAAGTGAGCAAGATGATAAGACAAAACAAGTATTGAATGGAGACAAGATTTCACAGTTTTTCAATGAAGTTACTAAGAATGACAATGGTCCTTTAGATGAGGAAGAAATAGGTGTTGAAGAAGTTCAGATGTTTTAGCAACCTACAAGAAAATATGATTTGAGAAATAGGCCAACTAGAGGTCCACAAGCTAGAGGCCCATTCACTACATCAATTCCTCTAAATAACTTCACCACACTGCTTGACCCGCATGCCAGTAACAATCCATCCTATCCCAATGTCCCAACACAATATTTCTCAAAAGGAGGACAGTCTGATTCCTCTAAGGGAAAGAACACTGATGAAGGTAAGGAGAAGTTGGTGGAACATCCTAAGGAAACCCATGCTAATATGAACACAAAACAATTGGGAGAATATGTAGCTGAGGAGCTCAAAAAATTGAAGGTAAGTCTTTCTACTTTTGAATTGTTAATGGTTCCTACTATTAAGAATGCAGTCTTGGGAACTTTTAAAACTCATGTGGTTCCTCAAGATAAGGAAGTTAATAAAGTAGCTGGGAAGACCCCCACCTCACAAATATCAAAAGATCAAAATCAAGGGAAATCTAAGGATAAGAATCAAGTTGCACAAGATAATACTCAGTTGAGTCTATTTCAAGGCAAGGCTAAAACCCCCCTTTCCTGATTTTTGTCTGTCTATTTGGTAAAAACTTACACAACTGTCTTTTACACTCAGGAGCCTCCACAAATGTCATGCCTTTTACTATCTGTAGATCCCTAGGTATAATTCCTGCAACCTATCAATGGAAGGTCACTCAGTTGGATAAGACAGAGGTGAATGTGGTAGGAGAACTAAATATGATTCCTATACAAATTGTAACAGACCCTAGGATTCAAAAAATCATCAACATTCAAGTGGCAGATATTCCTGATACTTATGGTTTGATCCTAGGTGGATATTTCACTAAGGCATTGAATGGGTATGTTTCAATTGACCATTCTCACATGTGGCTTCCTTGGAAAGGAGTTCTAAACCAAATTAGGATTGAGAGGGAACCAAGGATGAAGTATGTAATCACTAAATATTAAAACATTTCAAATGAGATATTAGTATCAGAGGTCAGTTTTGGGAATTATGTACTAGAAGCTCCTCCTCTAGAACTAGGTACAAATGAAATCTTCATGCTGTAGAGCGCACCCAATGAACTCACATCAAAATCTAGCAGCACTAGAGCATTGTTTGAATCAATAGAAGAGGGTGATGACCAAGAAGATGGTCAACTCAGCCTATTGGATAGTTTTCAAGAGTTTATTCAAAAGTGTATAGAAGATCAAATCCAACTAGTAGAAACATGAATTTTGAAGAGTTACTTCTTCCAAATTGGTGCAGGGTCCACAATGCTTCTCACTCAGAATTAGAGTGTTGCCTTTACCAAACAACAATAGAACAAATACAAAACTACACCAATCCATCTCCAAGTGTCAGGATTAATATACAGAGTGTTCAAGATGATCCCAAAGGTAACAGCATGATACCTCCAAAAGAACCTTCAAGCAACAACAAAACTAATGAGGAGAGATCAAAAGGATCAAGGGTTGTTAGATGTTGGACACTCAGATTTTATGGATCCAAGTCTAAGTAAGGTGTTGGAGCTAGGTATGAGCTGACTAGTCCTAAAGGTAAAACCTTTTTTGTTTCTCATAGACTTTAGTTCCATTGTACTAATAACGTAGCTGAATATGAAGCCCTGATTCATGGGATGCTAATGGAATTAAGAAGGATAGTAAAAATCCTACAAGTTTTTAGAGATTTTGAGTTGGTAGTTAGGCAAGTCAGAAAAAAGTATTCCTGTCATGACAAAAGAATGACTAATTACAGACATAGAGTTTGATATCTTATCGAGGGGTTTGATGCTTTTAACATTCAACTGATACCTCACAACAATAATCAAACTATAGATGCCTTGGCACAGACAACGAGCACATTGCAACCCTTGTCATTTTTAGGTTTGAAGTTCACTATGGAGCTCACACCAGTGCCCTCGGTGCCTGATAATGTAAACGACTTTCAAGTTTTTGAAAATGACAATCATATTCTTGATTTCATTACAATTTCTGATGTGTTTACTTCTCAAATAATTGATGAAGTGGAGCCCCAGGAAGTAGAAAGGGATCAAGGAGTTATTAACCTAAAAAACAATACCATTCCAAGAGGGATGGTACAGTTGGAGAGGATTTTTTATTTGGATAGGATAAAAGATTAGGAACAACAAGCTAAGAAGGATTCCATTAGTAGTCAGTGTGATACATATAATATGGGGACTCCAGATGATGTTAAGAATGTTTTTATTGGAAAGGTGTGCACTCCAAAAGAAAAGAAGGGAATAATAGATGCAGTCCACACATATCAAGATGTTATAGCCTAGAGTTATGAAGATCTGAAAAAGTACAATACCTCGATCATTACACACACTATTCCTCTCAAGCCAAGTGCTAAGCCATTCAGACAAAGAAAAAAACCAATTAATGCCCTGTTGGAACCCATTATTCAGAAGGAGGTACAAAATTTATTGTCTACTCATATCATACTTATAGTTAGATAGTCCACTTGGGTTGCTAATCTGGTTCCAGTAAGGAAGAAAAATGGAGAAATCAAATTATGTGTAGATTTTAGAAATCCTAATTGTGCCTTAGAAAAGGACAACTATCATGTTACATCATTGGATGAAGTGTTACAATCATCAATGGATCCTAGATGATGTCCTTTCTAGATGGATACTCAGGATATAATTAGGTCATGGTGCAATACAAAGGTAGACACAAGACTTCCTTCACCACGAAGTGGGGCACCTTTGCTTACAAAAGAATACCTTTTGGGTTAATCAATGTAGGGGAAACCTTCCAAAGGTCCATGGATATTTCCTTCAAGGATATCATCGATAAGTTCATCATTATCTATATGGATGATTTAACTATTTTTTTCATGAAACGAGGGGATCATATTGTAGATCTATGCAAAGTATTTTAAAGGTGTAGAGAATTTGGTATGTCACTTAATCCTAAGAAGTGCATCTTTGGAGTCACTGAAGAGAAGTTGCTAGGACATGTTATCTCAGAAGAAGGCATATCCATTGATCTAGAATGAATAGAGGAAATACTAAAGATCCAGCCTCCAGCCAGTGAAAAGGAGATGAAATCCTTCTTTGGGAAAATGAACTTTGTTAGAAAGTTCATTACTGGATTTGTAGAAATGGTTAAACTTCTCAATGCCATGTTGAAGTAGGATGCAAAAGTTGAATGGAGTACTAAAGCAAAAGAGGATTTTGCAAAAATTAAGAGGGAAATAGTTTGATGTCCCAGTATTGGTGAGCCCTGATTATTCCAAGCCTTTCTATATATACTCATTTGCATCTAATCATTCTTGTGCTAGTATGTTAACTCATAAATTTGACCAAGGAAGTGAGCATCCTATAGCTTTTATGAGTGCTCCATTAAAAGATGTGGAATTGGCATTTCCTAGTGTAGAAAAACAAGCTTATGCTTTAGTTAGAGCTATGAAAAAATTCAGGCACTACATCTTGAGAAATAAGGTCTTTACAATAGTGTTAGATCCTGCAATCAAGCTCCTACTGATGCAAAATAAATTAGGAGAATGAAGAGATAAATGGGTTACAATGTTACAAGAATATGATATTGAAATACAACCCATGAAGCTTGTGAGAGGATAGGGACCGACTAAGACTATGGCTGAGATTGGTCCTAATCTCACAGCCCAACAATACCACCTTCAAGATGTCTCTCCCGATGAATGGTATGATGATATTGTGTATTATTTATTGAATCAAAGGTTTCTGGACCATCTCAACATAGTACAATGGAGAGTGTTGCATTTGAAGAGTGACAAATACATGCTAAAAGGAGCTATCCTATATAAGAATCATGAAGGCATTTACCTTCATTGTCTTCGAAAAGAAGTTGCAAGAGTGATGATTGAATTTCATGACAAGTATGGCACAACCCATGGTTTTGGACCAGCTATTGCAAATCAGATCTTGAGGGCAGGGTATTATTGGCCCACTTTGTTTAAGGACACACAATCGCCTAAGGACCTGCCATGTATGTCAAACTAAAACAAGTAAGGAGAAGCATTCAACACTTCCACTTCAGTCGGCGATTGAGGTAAAACCATTTGCATAGTGGGGTTTGGACTTCATTGGTCTAATCAATCCACCTTCCTCTAGAGGCCACAGGTACATTCTAACTATAACTGATTACTTTACTAGGTGGACTGAAGCTCTTGCTTGTAAGCAATGTACTTTTGAAGTAGTGATCAATTTTTTAGAATCAAGTATTATCAATCATTTTGGTTATCCTAATGCTTTAGTCTGTGATAATGGTCATGCATTTGCTTCGTTAAATTTTTTTGGATGGGTTTTGATCATGGAATTATCATCAAGTTTTCTTCTAACTATTACCCACAAGGAAACGGTTTGGCCAAGTCCTTAAACAAGAATATTTTAACAGTCATCTGCAAGATTTTAGAGAGAAATCCCAAAGATTGGAATACCCAACTTAGATTTTCTCTCTGGGAAGATCACACTAGACATAAAGCTTCTCTAGGAACCTCTCCTTATCACCTTGTGTATGGTCTTGAGCCAGTATTCCCAATCCAGTTGAAAATCCCCATTTTGCAATTCATTAATGATTATTATGATGAAGGGGATAGATGTGAGGCTCAATTGGCTGAGCTTCTACACCTTTAAGAGAAAAGAGATGAGGCATTAGAAAACTTTACTAAGCACCAAGGTGTTGTTAAAAGATGGTTTGATAGAAGGGCCAAGGTGAAAAAATTCAAAATCTCTGATCTAGTCTTATATTGGGATAAAGCACATGATAAAAGGGGAGAACATGGAAATTTTGATAAGCTTTGGCTTGGCCCCTTCTATATTTCAGAGATATTGGGGGATAACGCTTTTTGCTTGGAAACTCTCACTGGGGAGGATGTCCCATTTCCTATCAATGGGAAGTATCTGAAGCATTACTTCCTGGCCTGAGCTGTTTACAGCTCTTCCTTGTACATAGTTAGTTTAGGGGTTGTTTTCTTTCTGTTTACTCTTTGTTTTGTTTTGTTTTGGTTTTGGTTTTGGTTGTTTTTTCTTTTTTCTTTTGGTTAGTGTAGGTTTTCCTAAGGTTAGGTTTTGGTTTGCCTTTGTTCTGCCTTTTCGATTTTGGGTTCCCCTATCCTCTTCTAGGAGTGTTGTAGTTGCACAAAAATCATTATATTATCTGGGATTGTTCTAGGTATTTATTTTACAAACTCTAATCATCCTTCCAAAGTTAGTTGGTGAAAATCCTTTACTTGGTGTCACATGTGCTAAATTCTTGAAGTGGATGAGTTACTAAATTAGGTTAAATATGGAATGTGCTTGGGTCTTACACTTATATATACATCTAAAGAATCCTTAGGATGTTGAAGGTTCCTTGCGAGGTTTGGTCAAGTGAAAAATCCTATTTCTACTTCAGCACCACTATGGTTCTTAGCCCTGAGTGTGAGCTTCATTGCGTACAGGGTGAAAAGGAAAGTTTAAATGATCTTAAAAAATATAAAAAAGAAAAGAAAAGAAAAGAGAACATTGAAAATAAAAGGTGAATATTCACCTTGTCAAGAGTATCTGACTATCTCTACCAGGGCTATGGATGCCTGGCTGGTAGTAGAGATATGTTTGAGAGAGCCACAAAGATAACCTTTTCGGGGCTATGGATGCCTGATTGGCAGTGAGGCTCTATCTAGTTTACTTTTGGAGTTAAAATCTTTATGTATCTTGATTAGACTGAACTTGGTTCCTACAGTAGCTGAGGGAGGGAAATGAATATATGTGCACACACTTTGAATTTGGCACAGGAAGTCTTACCTATCCATGGACTTTGAAACTTTGTTTATGGTTGACCCAATGCAAGGATTGAAACTAGAGTTTTGGGTTTTTAATTCCAGTTTGTCATTGAAATTTTCTAGAGAATTTCCCCAGCAGGAGTCACCATTTGTTGTGTAGTATTGGAACACATGCCCCACCAGAGGTGGGGACCCTATTTTTCTTGTTTGGTTTGCTTGTTCGCCTTAGGGGTCTTGACCTTTTCCCCTTAAGTGATAGGTCTCTTGGTCTTGGTATTGTTTCACCCATGTTATTTAATGATCAATTTTCATTTGAGATGCCTTATTGCAACACTATGATGTCAGTCTAGCTCTTGGAGAATTGACCTTTGGCTTGAAATTTTTATTTGAGGGAAAAATTGTCTAAGTATGAGGATAGTTCGGTAAATCTGAGGTAGCTCAAATTACCCGAGCCTTAGTCCACCCAGAAAATTTGAGCTACCTCAGATTTCCCGGGTCTGAGCTCCCTTTGTATTCTCGGGTTTTTAAATGTACCTTTGAGCATTTATTTCCTTTCTTTAGTGAGTCTAAATGGCTAAAAAGAGAATATAAGAGATGTTTGGGGTGTCATTTGAGTCACTTCACCACGTGCGTGCTTGAGTTTGAGGAGAGAACCATTCCCATCATGCATTCTGATCAAGCTTTGCTAGGAGCTATGGGATTCTTGGGAGGCTTCTATTACATCTTCTTCCCTGTGTGTTATTCCAAGGTAGGCTTTTGATATCCCTCTGTTGGTTTTGATCCTTTTTTTTATCTTTGTTGTCAATTCTTTATCGAATATGATAACCATCAATTTGTGGGGATTTTGTTTTGTCTTGTTTCTTAATCAACCATCTAGGGTTTTAGTTCTTTAAGGTTTATTATGAAAATTTAAATGAGGGCTCGGGTTTGAACGAACTCGAATAGATTGATTTGTTGAAAATATTTGAGATTTATACCCTTATGGTGCATCTTAGTGTTTAATGATGGGATTTAGGAGCACCACCCTATTGAGGGATTGGTTTGAAGCCGTAGCATTATATAACCCTAGTTTTCATAAATTAAGTGGGAATCAAAACATGATGAACAAGGTGAGAAATCAAACAAAAATGCGTTAATGGATTCTAATGTGAAATCAATGATTTGAAGCTTTAAATAAATAAACACAAATCTAACCTTCATGGCGGTCATGAAACAAATCAAACACTTAGAGATTTTTGGGCTATAATGAAAGGTGGAAGTTCAAAGATTCTAAGGTAGCTCAGATTATCCGAGCCTTAATCCAATCAAAAATTATGAGCCTCCCCAGATTTCCCAGATCCTCACTCATCTATAAAACCTGAAGGCTTTGATACTTAAACTCCAAACTTAGCTCGGTGATTCTGAGCTCCCTTGAATTTTTCAAATCCGAGTACCCTAAAATACCTGAACTTCTTGGAATTAAAATTTTTGATGTGTGTCACGAATTGGATTTTGATTGAAATGTTGGATGAAGTGAGTTAAAGATGATTAATGATTTAATGTGCCCAAATCTATTGAATATTCTAAGCCATTGAAAGACAAATGTAGGAAATATGCTGAGTTCAAGGAATTTGAGCCTGATTGAACTACTCGAGCTCTAGTCCGGTCGGGGAATCTGAGCTAGCTCGGATTACCCAACCTCTTTCATTGTACTTCAAAATCTCAATGCTAATGAATAATGTGTTTGCACATAGGGTTATAAGATCATTTCAAGAAATATTGTCTAAGCTGAGTGAGTTTTCTGTGCATACATAATGTGATAATAGATCCTTTAAAATGAAGTGCTTGCCTTGTATTTCCATTGGAGTTTTTATTATTATCATTTTGATTTAATGGAATTATTGGTACACAAATTGAAGTTTCATGGGATTAATATAATGTGTTATATTGTTATTTTCTATTTTGGTGATTTCGGTCCTTTCTAACAGGTACAGGTAGAATTGAGTCCCGACAAGGCACTAAGTCAATAGTTGCTTTAGTGCAAGAGGACGTCAAAAGGAGAGCAGAAAGGATAAATTATAACTTCAAGGGCATATGGTCGGAGTCCCATATTGCATCTGCTCAGTCAAAGATTGCAGACACAAATATGGGACATATAGAATATGATGAATTTTAGTAGATGATGTATGGAAATGCACCCACCCAATTGGCACAAATCATTACTCACACAGGGTTGGCTCAAGCAGCAGGGTTCCCTCCAAAATAACTTTGTACAGAGTTGGTCCTGGAATGTGCAAAACACTATGACTCTAGAACAAGAATTATAATTGGCCCACAAGGAAGATTCATGGAAAATATTACTGAAGAGTCCATTGCAGAGGTGTTTAATATTTCCTTACATCACAAGCTCATTGAGGAAATTAACATTGGGGAAGCAATAAAGTTTTATGATGAAGACCCCAATAAGGATTTGGAAATCATGAACAACTCTTGGATATTGAAGCCTAAACCACACTATTCCAAGCTGCCCAAACAACTGCACAAGAGTGATTTTAAAATGGAATATCATGATATCATAACTCTTTTGGGTAGGTTCATGGGAGTAGAAGAGGCTCACATCTTTCAAAATTGGATGTTCTACCCCATCACAAAAATTGTGGCTATCAAGTATTATCATTGGGCTAGAATCATAAGCAATAATTTGGATGCCCAACTGAGAAGTGTACAAGAGACCAATAGATTCACCATAACTTCATATCTTGTCTACATGTTGGACATAAGACTAAGTACAAAGGTCTCAGTTTCAAAGGGACTATAGGGAAGGACAGGATATGGGACATATACCCACAACTGTAGCACAAAACATCCAATTATAGGAGGGAGAATGATGCATTTTTCATGTACATTCCTAGGTTGTTACAAGATGCTCTCCATGTCAGAGTCTCTACTGATGCCATTGACTTAATAAAGTAGTATGGTCAATGGTTTATATGGTTTCAAAGGTTCACATACATCTAGGTACAAGGATATCTAGTAGTTTGACATAGATTAAAAAAAGTATCCAACCAAGAAACTTCTAATGCTGGAACTAACAAGAAAAATGGTAGGCTTTGAGGAGATCCTACAGTAGGAGTTGAAAAAGAAAAGGCTAGGAGCATAATTCCCTTTGAGAATGGGAACTCTAGAGGCATGTCATTCTATTCAGAGTGCTCAACATTCTGAAAAAGAGATGGTACAGTTTGAACTATATTCTCATACTAATAGAAATAAATTTGATCCTTATGGAAAAGCACAAAAATAAGCCAACAAAACATTTAGGCATAAGGATCACATTGAGGATTATTGGGCCAATTGCAGAGATGAATTTGATGCCATCAAAAGGAGGTTTTCTAGATTTCCACTTAAATTGATAAGGCTCTATAGGGTGGCAAAGGTGTCTGATCAAGTGCACGATGATAAGGTAAACCTAGTTCAACACCATGACTATGAGCCCTAAAGGAACAAGCCATTTCCTCCAATCAGCTGGTCAGAGGAAGAGATAACAGACTTGGACCATGTCATGGAGCCAGTGAAGAAGTACTCTAGTTTGTGGGTTAAGCACAAGGTATTGGAGTTGGAGCCTGACGGTACAAAATTCACCTATGATTTGATGGGAGACTTGGAGTCTCAATCTAAAGAAGAGGTTGAAGATGGTAAAGGTGATGATACTATTGAGCCTCATGAGGAGGATGTTCAAGAGGAAGAAAGACATGTGTCAATAAAGAGAAAAACTATTTTCCAGACATAGGTTAGACAGGGGGAGAAGCCATCTCCCAAGGTGAAGAAGGTTCTTGAATCTAATGTTACAACTAAAGTGGGAGAGGCTTCACAACTTGTAAGGAAGTAGAGAATAATCATAGAAAGAAAAAAGGAAGAAAAGGCTAGAAAGGGTAGTTCTACTACTGATGCTCCTTCCTCAACAAAAGTTGTTGATGTGGAAAGTTCTGGGGAAAAGCCCCAAGTTTATGTCAGAAGAAATTCTCCCAAGCACAAGGAATCTCTTATGAAAGAGATGAGAAATGCAGAAGAAAAGGTGCAGAATGAAGAGACACCTACTGGTGATGTCGAGAAGAGAGCGGCTACAAGAAATATTTTCCCTCCTCTTTCTCTTCATAATGTGCAAGTCTCAGAGGAAGTAGTCCACAAGGAAGGAAATATATCAAATGACTGTGAGCAACTAAAAGGGAATGATGATGCAATTTCTACTCTTAAAAGTGGAGAATGGAGGAAATTTGTGCAAGAGATGAAACAATCAATCTTCAGAGTAGAAATCAAGAACATGGGTTCTGAGTTAGTACAAGAAAAACCATCTAGGTCTCTAGAGAAAGTAGTAATTGATGAACCAAAGGATCATCCTGAGGCAAGGGAGAACAAGGAAGAATTTGTTGACAGTCCTCACCTAGACAAAGATGAACAAGAAGATCAACTAGAAACAAAAAATAATTTTGAAGAAAATGTCATTGATAGTCCAAATAAAGAGATAGCAACTGAACAATCTACTACCCCTGAATGGTTGGAGAAAAGGCTCAGTAAGAAGCCAATAATTTTTTAAGAAGAAACTCCTAGCTAGGATAAATTGCTTGAGTAATCGGGGCAACCCAATCAAAGGAAAAGAGCTCAGATAGTTTCAAAAATTTCAAGGGATGAGTTCAATAATAGATTCATTCATGTGGTTGTTCCTACAACTGATAAATTCAAGTGAGATAAGACCCACCGATTACAAGGTACAAACTATTAATTTGGGTCCAACTACCAAAGAACAAGAAAAAGAAGAGTTTCAGGAATCTTCACATGCTATTCTTAGAAGACTTGATAAGGAGACAGAGGAGAAGGAAAAGTTATAGAAACAGTTGACTGATGTTTATAAATATGTTCGACACCTAATGAAACCTTTGCAAGCTTGTACTATTAGTGGTTCATCAATTCTAGAAGGGTTGTTGCCTAAAGAGGCCGTTTCAAAAATAGAGAAGTTAAAATCCTCAATGCACAATACCCATGACTTGCTTCAAGATTTCAGTAAGAGATGGGATGAATCAATTGAATAGATTCTTGCCATCCATACTAATGCATCCAAGTTCCTTGAAGACACCTCCCAGTTTGTTGTAGACTGTAATAAGATTGATGAATCTATTGTTGAAGAGTTAAAGAAGATATTGTATGCACCTTAGGAAGAATTAACTTCAGATGATATTGGCAAGGTAAAGGAATGGATAGAAGTCTAGAATTATAGAAAACAACTCCTTACTAAGGCTCTAAAGAAGATAATGAAGTTACAAGGAAAAATGAAGGAGATATATAATAATTGTATTAGTTTTCTGGAGATAATGACTGGGCGAAGGAAATTTGGTCAAAAGAATCTAAATATTAATAGATTGTAGTTATGGTGGCATGAAATCTATACCCCTTCTGATGGTGCTCCAATCACCAAGGAAAATATGGAGGATGCAGCTATATATATCTAAAAACTGGAAAAATATCATGAGTTACAGGTTGAGTGAAATAAAATGATGCCCCAGTATTTGGAAGAATACAAGACTCACAAGACAAGAATTAAATTTATTCCAGTTCTAGATCTAGAGGATGTGAATGGAATATTGGAGAAATTCAAAGAATTAGCCAATATGACTTCTAGCCAACAAGGGAAACCTCAAATTTTGTGCCATCAAAAGGAATATTTCTAGAAGAATCTAGGTCGACCTAGAGATAATTTTCTAATATTTAATGTAATTTCATATTCTTTAAAACTCTAGGCCAACTTGTTGGTCCAACCTAATCATGTAAACCCTAATTCTGGGCCAACCTAGTGTTACTTTTCTATAAATTAATTATCAAGATTCATTTGTAAGGGTTAGACATAGTTGAAATAGTGAGAATTGAGCTACGAGTTAGTATTTTCTAAGAGCAAGTGCTGAAACATTATGGATACTTGAATTGTTGCAAACTTGGGTGATTCAATATTAGTAAAGACATTGTTCTTTGGTGTTCTTTCTTGTGTCATCCACCTTGCATGGTTCATGTTTTTTCAGATCTTTGAGAAATCTCTTTGATATTGTGATTGCGTGTTAGACTTTAGATTTAGATGTGATGCAATTGTGTTAATGATTTGAGATTTGAAGTGTTTGAGCATTCCTTGGTCCCTACTTTTAGTAGCTTGTTGATTGTAAGTTGTGTAAAGTTATCCTGGGCCTTGAATTTATGTGCTAAGTTCAATTGTGGGTATTTATTCATTTCAATTACAAAATAAGGTTGATTTGTGTGAATGCTCCATGATCTAAAAATCTTTATTTCCTTAGAAAATTGCACTATTTCTGTGAGATTGCAGGTTTAATCTGGGTTAAGTAGGAATTGGTTTTTGAAGGATTGGTCCACTTTGGATATTAGATTGTTTGCAAAATTGGTCTTCGAAATTAGTTTGGTTTTAAAAATATCTTGAAACCCTTTATCTTTTGTTATTTCTTTTAAAATATAGGTTAGTTTTAGGATTGAAAGCATTACTATATTGCAAGATTTGATGATTTTGATGTTTCCAGCATTTGTTTTGTAAGGCCCCTTGTGATTACCAACATTTTTACATTATCTCTGAGTTGTTTCACTACATTGTCAAGACATAATATTAGATACCTTGGGGTTATCTCTTAAGGCCCGTTGATAGAGATTTACCTTTCAAGAGAGATAGAATATCACATTCTGTTTGAGCTGTTGTGTAGAAAACACCATTAACACTAGGTAGGTTGCTAGAGGGAGAGACTTGAGAGAGAGAGAGAGGGGGTGGGAGGGAGAGGCCTAAGAGAGAGGGAGAGAGAGGGAGTGGGAGAGAGTTGGAGGAAGATAAAGAGAGATAGATAGATGGAGTGAGAGAGGGTGGTAGGGATTGATTGAGTGAGAGGTACATAGAAAGAGGGAGAGGGTAGATAGAAAAAATTAGAGAGGGTAGATAGAGAGAATTAGAGAGGGTAGGAGAGAGGTAGGGAGAGAGAGGTGAGATGTATAGATAGAGAGAAAGGGATAGGGGTTGAGGGATTAGGGTGGAGGACCTATAGGGTTGATGGTTTAGGGTATTAGGGTTTAAGGGTTGAGGGTTGAGGGATTAGGGTTGAGGGTAGAGGGTATTGGGTTGAGGGTATAGGGTAGAAGGTTTAAGGTTTGAGGGTTGAGTTTATATGGTTTAGGATATAGGTTTGAGGGAATATGGTCAAGGATTAGGTTGAGGGTCCAATGTAAAGGGTAGAGGGTATAGGGGTTGAGGGTTTAGGGTTTAAAGGTTGAGGGTTGAGGGTTGAGGATTGAGGGTTGAGGA